>JACEFZ010028219.1:395000-423284 GCA_014155875.1 Cepaea nemoralis
TGATCTCTCTCTCTCTCTCTCTCTCTCTCTCTCTCTCTCTCTCTCTCTCTCTCTCTCTCTCTCTCTCTCTCTCTCTCTCGGTCTCTCTAGTTTATCCCATAGGACAGCTAACACCAATACAACTGGAACTGCCGGATCAGCAAAGCAATGCTTTAACCGCCTGTCGGAGCTTCGATCCTAGAACGGTTGCCGACCAAGGCTTAGGGCCTGGTTTGTCCAGGCATGACTAGTTCTTATCTTGCATGTCCTCGCACAAGGATACGGCTTGTATCCTCTCAATCGCGCTCCTCCACTCGAAGATGTTGGCATCTATTGGGATGTCAGGTTTAATACATTGATATAGATTGCATATGACATCGTGTTGCAGGTTCTTTGCAACGTTACTCTCATCAGTCGCGCGTTTAAAAGCCTCTCGATCTCCTGCCTCATGCACCCTCATGCCCAAGCAGTCTGCCATGGCATGTGTCCATCTTCGTGTCATTCGACCCCAGCCTCTTCTACCAGGAACCACGCCTTCCATCACTTACTATCTGACAGTCACTGTGAGGTTTGATATGGCCGAAGTAGTTTTAACTTATCGTACATGATACCACAATATAGCACAGGAAATACATTGGGGAACTCATCGAGGCCACTCACACAGCTAAATAAATAAACACACATAGTATTATTTGGCGCTCACAGAGGGAGAAGAAGGAAGTAGAGACTAGAAGACGCACTAGATAACATACAATTTGAAAGCTATAGTTACCGACCGGAATTAGAACCTGTCACCTCCAAATGACGAGTAAAGCGTAAACAATTTGTTCATGCAGCGAGGCGCTGTCGTCATTTGGAGGTGACAGGTTCGAATCCCGGTCGGTAACTATAGCTTTCAAATTGTATGTTGTCTAGTGCGTCATCTAGTCTCTACTTCCTTCTTCTCCTTCTGTGAGCGCCAGATAATACTATGTGTGTTTATTTATGATACCACATTGAAAATTAAACAATTATTAATATGTGGTAAGGAACAAGACAAACCGGTCTTGCCTCTCACTGGCTCAGGACACGAGTGATGTGTGTGTGTGTGTGTGTGTGTGTGTGTGTGCATGTGTGTGTGTGTGTGTGTGTGTGTGTCACGTTCCAGTGTGTCCCAAACATTGCATGGTGCGCTGCTTTACGTTTTATGTTTGGCCAGCTCATACTAACTGAATCTGGGTACTCTAGTGGCAACTGTCGTCCTCTTTATATTCCAGGTAGTTACAACTGATGGAATCAGGAATCGACTTCAGCACAAACAGGAAGGATCGTAGTAGAGGACGGAGCAGCGTAATCAACTTGTCCACAGAGTTGAGATGAGTTGAGTTAAGAACTGACATCACTGCACTCAGGACATTCCCATACGCGCTCTGTCCCCTCGTTCAACAGCCAGCAAAGAGTCACACTACCAATCGTTCCCACCGCTATCTGATTGAAATTTCTCCTGGTCTCACCTCTCAGTTTTGAGATTCTACTAGAACCCCTGCCGATCCCCCACAATCGCATCCTTTCCACATACGGGTTCTCACTCTGTGCCTCCACCTTATCTGCCTGGTCCCACAGGCGCACGACCACCTCTCCCTTGTCCATAAGTAATCTACTCCCGAGAGGTGCATTCCCTGTCAGCCTATCAGCCTGTTCATTCCCCCACACTCCCGCATGGCCAGGGCAAAAAATCCATACAATTCTCGCAATATGTGACCTCTGAAGCGAGGTGAACCATTCCACACGAAACATTCCTTTCTCCGCCTTACAAGCATACTCCCTGAGTCCGTTATGGAGATAATGTGTGTTGCAGTGGTCTCCTCTAATCCAACGGAACCGCAGTGACTGCTTCCACCTCCATTCTCATGCTGGAGGCCGTAACCTCAAATGCCAGACTCTCCTTTTAAAAGAAACATCCATTAGCCTTCGCAATGAAACCCCAACCACTCCGCCTGTTTCTCACCACTGACCCATCAGTATAGATCACTTGTCCACAGAATGTATAGCATTATACTCTTCTACATCTTTAGCACAATGAACACAAATGGAAATGTTCAAAGTGCTGTGACGTCGGTACAGGTCGACAATTTCTGACAAAAGCGTGATGATGATAACCTGTTTACTAGTCTGTCGATCAACAATGTGTTTATTTCTAGTGTTTAATCAATCAATTGTTTCTAAGACGTCACTGATAAACATTTACGCCAATTCCCTAGCAGAAAACTGTCACTACAAGGTAATTGACTCCATTGTTACGAAATTATGTTCTAACGGCTTTCCGTCGCAGCTGCCACCTGCATTCACATAGTGTTTTGACAAATTAATCAGCTACACAAGACTGCTGCTGTATGGCGCACGGACTATACCAGTGCTGCATATTATTGTAATAGAAATATTCTGCATTACTAACCCTATACTTCCATATCATGACTCATCTACGTTTGACACCTGTAGGAGCCGAGGTGACTGTAATCGATAGAAGGTTTAATCCTTCTGTTTCCTGGTTTATGTGCTGCACAACAAAGCATGTGTGTCGGATGTGAGTAAATAGGTCAGGCGTTGTAACATCTGTTAAGGCGTATTTACTTTATAAGTGCGCTCATAACAGGCATACGACTGTTGAATTCCGCATTTGGTTAAAAGCAGATAATCTGTCAACAAGAATTACAATCCACAGAATATTCGTAAGTAAATCTTTATCACTGAAAGCTATATTTATAAACTTAACTATGCCTACTGTTTATGTAAATAGTGTTAAAATTAAATAACGAAATGCATGGTTTTGGATATTGCTTGTTGCTTAATTCTTTATCTACACAAAAAGTGAACTAATTTAGAAAGTAACCAGATATACATGCGTATTGGTTAATAATTTAACAGGTATAAAATTAATTAGTTAAATGCATTTACGAATGGTTGATTGGTTAGCTAATTATAAAATCATGTAAAAAAAACAACAATTTAATTGATCGGTAAGGCTTTGTAAAGGACGACATCTGAATTTGTTTAGTTTACCAGCTACCCATTTATCACTCAGTGAATTCCCCAGATCACTGTTTACAAGTTTCGTAACTACGCAGTGAGTTAGAGAATGGTTTTCATTAGCTAATAACCGACACGACACAATGCCTCGCGCTTCGAAGGTTGTGGGTTCGATTACAAACTCCGCCATTGGGTCCAAGATTGCAATTTTCTCGGAGATTTTGTGAGAGTCGTTCCTGGAGCTACGGAGTTCAATAATTAATTACTTCTGAAGTCGGAGTGGGTTCGCCTAATGGCGAGGGTCACTGGTAATAGGGAAAGCTAATCCACACGCAAAACTCAGCCCAATGCTACAGGGTGTATTTTTAATGACTGCGTGGTTTTTCAAAATATTGCCTTTCCAAGTTATGTATTCACCCTCTGTGGAGTTCATGCAACATAAAAGATAAATACAAAACTTGGAACGAAAATATTTTCAAAAACCTCACAGTCATTAAAACTACACCTTGTATTAGAAGTAGTAACACGAATATGGTACTACGCTTGATTTCAAAGTGAGCGAGCGCTAAAATCAAAATACAATTAACTGGACATTGAACATAATTAGTTGTGCAAACATAAAGATTTCATTTTTAATTTACGATTATTGTGGGGATGAGTGATGTTCCACGTTTGAATAATATCAGTGATAATGTGTTTTAAGTATTTCAGCCGAAATAAAGTGTGTCTACGTCATATAATATGTAACTGTCCCGTGTGCACCTGGCGAGATGCCGTGACATAAGATATGTAACTCTGCAGTGTGCACCTGACGAGATGCCGCGAAATATGACAGGCAATTTCCTCCGAAGTCGGAGAGTGTCTGCCTGTACGGCGAGGAACCACCAGTCTGCACACCAATAAGCCAGACATGGGACAACGGATATTCACGCAAACCTCAGGTCCTGTATGACATCACACTGATGTTGGACAACAGGATGTCTTCATCCGACATACAGGACTTCGCGTTGGAGCTCAAGCCAACGAACACAAGCAAGCAAGCAAGCATGACAGGCAATACATTACGCAATATATTGTTTGTGGCGTCTGTTAATCCACTTAGGGAATACATTTGTTATTTTAAAACAATAGTCTGTTGTTGTTGTTTTTTTTTGCCCCAATATAAACATCCATATCTCAGTAACCAACTGAGGGAAAATTATGAGATTTAGTATATAACCTTATCATTATGTCCACCAAACAAAAAAAATTTTTGTTCTGGAGATTTTACAGCAGATTTCAAAGTTTGTTTATATGCGGTATATAATTTACGGGTCTGAGATGAAATTCATAATTTTAAATGTATTACAGCGGTAGCCAGACAATCAGCGCTCAATGTTGAATATTGTACGTGTTTTGAAGGGATTGGCCTTATGCCAACTCCCCGTGTTGTTCAAACTAGGACTGTTCAGAGGTGTCTCAAAATGTGGGTTATTTCATGAAACCTGATTAATATGTTGTTGTTGTTTTTTTTTTTTTAAATCTTACCACTTATCGCTAACATTGACATGTGTGAATATTTTTCAATGGGATTTAATGCGAAATTGTACACTTCAGAGAATCGCTATGAAGTTGTATACATATTTTTGTCAAGAAGCTGATCGCAGGAAACTGTTTCATACTATTACAAATTCCGAAAAAAGAACAGTGCATGCATTGGGTTTGAGTAAACGGTAATTTCGTCGATGGGTGCAAGAATCTGGAATTAAACCACCACGCAATAACAAAACGGTAGGTAGAAAGATTATTGTAGACAGCTTTGACAAAGATGTCATAAGGAGAGCTATTACAAAAATGCTTTAAAAAGTCGCTTAAAATTCGACAAGGTCGACTTCATTGCACCGGGTTCTATCCCATATGGCTCGGTCTCTTTCCGCAGCACGGAAAGCATCGCACAAAGCACGAACTCCGCAGCTCTAGCGACGACCCACAGAAGTCTCCGAAAAATTTAACTCCTGAACCGAAGGATGCGGCCCGGAATCGAACCCACGACCTTTGGAGCCCGAGTCAAAAGGCTTGACCACTTCGCCACGGAGACTCCTAAAATTATCAAAATTGTGGATTTTATATCCAGGATTATCCAGCATTATAAAAATGCTGGATGCCAAAGAAACAGTGACTGTAAGAAAACTTAGGGTTTGATTCAGAAAGAACAATAACATAGAGCTATCCAAAACAACTTTGTGGAAAATTATAAGGACATTATCTTCACTATTTGAAAGTACAAGGGCGGTAGAAATAATCTTTGCGAGCAACCGCATTTAGGAGCCATGAGAAGCAGATACCTACGTGAAATAAGGGAAACGCGCAAAGAAAATTATGGCATAGTGTGTTTGGATGAAATGTGGATCAATGCGCACCACACAAGTGATAAGGAATGACAATCAGTGGATGGACAGATAAAGCGATATGTGCCCAGTAGTATAGGACAGCTTTTGGTCATGGCGCATGCTGGTAATACGCATAATGGCTTACAACAGAATGCTGGGCTCGTGTTCGTATCAAAGCATACAGACAATATTGGATTATCATAATAAGATGAATGGTAATGTATTTAGAGGTTGGCTCGAGAATACTGAGCTTCCATTCCTAGATAGACCGCCGTGTTCAATTATGGATAATGCATGATATCAATGTTGCTACTCAAGAAGACAAAATAAGCATCGAGCACAAAGGGAGCAATAAAGATATGACTCCGAATGGAAAACATACCATTTCCAGAAACGTATTTCTAGCGAGAATTGTTGTCCCTTGTAAAACAGACGCCAAAAAGCAAGAAATATCAAATCGACAAGTTGATAGAAGAGCATCGTCATGGGTGCTTGAGACTTCCGCCGTACCATTCTCATTTTAACCCTATAGAACTTGTGTGGGCAAAAATTAAAGGACAGGTGGCAGCTGACAATAATATATTCAAACTGTCTGACGTCAGGATACTAATCCAGTCCACACTATTAAATATTGATAAAAGTTACTGGAAAAATGTGAGGACCATGTGTTGAAAGAGGAAGAGGATTATTGGAGAAAGGATGGATTGAATTTTATGCAACAGAGAGCAGTCATCAACCTACTGGAATCGTCCGACACAGATAAAGGGCAGATCGCAGACCTTAATCCACGTGCACACCAACTGGGATATTTTGCTACAAATATTCAGAAGAATTGCAGGCCCTAAACATTACAGCATCAGCATAATGTCAATGGCAACAGTTTGTATTCCACAGTGATTAATTTTCAATTCCGCAAGCCCTCAGCCGTGACAAACAACTGTATTGGGAAAAAAAACTCTCACACACACACACACACACACACACACACACACACACACACACACACACACACACACACACACACACACACACACACACACACACACACACTAAACGTATTGAATACCAACAGAAGAGTAATATTGTGGTGGAAACTGACATATTGTGGCATAACAAGAAACGTGAGAGAAAACACGTTGTCAAATTAGGGGACAACACACGTGCATACGAATCAATCTGTAAACTTCAATGAAAAGAGGACCAACATCCTGGTCGTTAAGAAGAAAGCCCACTACAGAGACACTGACAACTATTTTCATAGTGCAAAACAGGTAATCATGTACCTCACCTTGTACGATGGATAGCTGCAGTTCTACTCCAAAGGAAGGTGGTGCTAAGATGCGGGAGTTGGTCTTCTGAGCCGATAACGATATGTCCAGGATTGCCACAGGGTTCACCACTGTCACCAGTACTATTCAACGTGTATACGGTGCCGATCACTGAACAACAGTTGGATGGGAGGGGTAGGACTCTATCATTCGTTGACGACATCCTCGTGTATCGACAGGGTCGAGATAGACAGGCGGTTGCCAACTATATGCAGGGCGAACTAGATCGAATTTCCTCATGGTGTGCTGATGCCGATGCCCTTGTCAACCCTGCAAAGGCAACGGTTACATGGTTCTCACTAAACAACCATATTGTGAAAACAGACCTGCCGGCAGTAAGAATGGATGGGAGCATTCTGAGTAGAACCCAGTCAATGACATATCTTGGCGTGAGGCTTGATCGTAGCCTGTCCTTCAAAGATCATGTCGACTATGTCATAACGAAGGCTCGAAAAGGTTTGGCAGCAATGAGAGTCATGGCGACTGCCAATATCGAGCAAAGACTGCTATTACTTCTGTTCCAAGGACTTGTGCTTTCACGCATCGAGTATGCCCTGGCCATCCTCACTGTCAGCCCTACACAGATTGGAAGACTTGAAAAGGTACAAAACGAAGCCATGCGCATCATTTTGGGCTGCACGAGAGACACCAGCTGTGTAGCAATGAGATACCTCCTTGACTTCCCGACAATGGAACACAGGATCAAGATCTGGAGAGCTCGTGCATACTTAAAAATAAGTGCAGATGAGCAGCACCCTCTGCATGACGCTGTATTCAGAGAAAAGGGTGACAGGCTAAAGAGGGGCAAATCATGGATGGGTCGGGCGGAAGATGTCGTCGGACAGGTCTGCAGTCTTACCAGTATCAACCCCGGCAAGGAATGGGTGCCGGTGCCTCCAGCTTTTAAGTGTACCTTCTCCTGCATTATCACACTCGACAGACGGTGCAGAGAGCAGAACCCTGCCGCTGTCAATGCAGAGGTTAACGCGCTCATCTATGATCACTCAGATAGCCCCGAAGTGCTCATCTATACAGATGGATCTGTTGTAAAGCAGCAGAGAAGTGCGTGGGCATTTACAGCCCGTTCAGCGGGCCGAACCGTTCAAGAATCCAGTGGTGCCCACTCTATGACCACGAGCAGCATGACGATGGAGGTGATGGCAGTTACACAGGCTTTCATATGGCTGGAATCACAGCATTATACCAACGTGTGTGTACTAAGTGATTCAATGAGCATGATTCAGAAGGTCGAAGCTGGATCTGTACGTAGACAGTGGACTGAGTCGCTGCGGAAGTCTGTTGTCCGCAAAGTCACCTTCATCTTCGTCCCGGGACATGCGGGAGTCGAGGGAAATGAACGAGCTGATAAATTGGCTGGCTCTGCACCCCCTGTAGATGGCCAGCCCATGGATCGTGCCGATGTCATTAACGCCCTTAAAGATATGGCGAGAACAGAGGATTTTGACGCCAGTGATTCCACATCGCTTTCCAGGATGAAAGACCTGGGAGTAAGAATCGGCACAGCCAGACGCGAGAGGTACATCGGGAAAACAAAGCGCCTCGTCAACCAACACAGAACTGGCACTATTAGCCACCGGACGCTGATGCATATGCTGGGGGGAGGATCTGAGCACCTATGGACATGTCCGGAGTGCAACGAAGATACCCCAACTGATAACTGATAACTGATAACTGAGGTAATCATGTTCCGTCTCTGAACGGTAAACAGCAGAGTAGACAATCTTTCACGAAGACTCAAAGCGGGTCTGTCACCCATGTGTACGTGTGAACAAACTACACAGACAGCTGAACAGATCCTTAAAAATGGAAACATGATGACTAAATTGCGGTATCATTTCTGGTCACTCCATACGCACATTAACGCACAGCTATTTGGAAGCGTTCACGAACTCAATATAAAAAGCTAACACGAATACTTGTGTACACATTATTAACCAGCAGCTGAAGAAATAAGAAGGAAATGAAAAATAAGGTAAGAAATATATTCCTTCTACTTTCCTGTCAATTTACAAATTATTTACCCCATGCCTCTGTAAATTCTCTGTCTTTACTAATATTACACATTGCACCCCTCTCGGGATTCTCCGTGGTGAAGTGGTCAAGCCGTCTGACTCGGGCTCCGAAGGTTGTATGTTCGATTCCGGGCCGCGTCCTTCATTTCACGAGTGCATTTTTTCGGAGACTCCCGAGGGTCGTCGCTGGAGGTACGGAGTTCGCGCTTTGTGCGACGCTTTCTGCGCTGCGGAAAGAAACTGAGCCATATGGGATAAAAACCCGGTGCAATGCTGCCGACCATGTCGATTTTAAGCTACTTCTTTCATTGCACCCACTCCCATACGAATCCGGATACGCCTTGTGTGTCATCTTAATTGGCGGGGCTTTCATTACTGTAAACATAAATTTGTTAGCGAGAAATCACTAGTTTTTCAGCAAAACATCAAAGAAATGTCGCCGCTTTCGATGATTTAAGTTGCTTTTGGACCTATCAAAGACATATTCCTTGGGTGGGGGTAAATATAAGACGGCTGGAAAAATTGCATAACGATGCAACAGTTTTCAAAATAATTGATCGTGAATGAAGGCATTCTTTTCGGGACATACTATAATACTACCTTCGCTTGGATTATATTTCATGTTATCTTTGTGTTGCATATTTGCTTCTGTTATCGTTGAGCCTAGATAACTGACCTTTCTACTTGTTTAATTGTTATAATTGAGTCTAAACAATAGAGCCCCTCTACTTGTTTCGTTGTTATCATTGAATCTAGACAATTTAACACCCCCCCCCCCAACTTGTTTCATTGTTATCATTGACCAGTAATAACTCAACCCCTCTACTTATTCCAGTGTTATCATTGACTGTAGACAATTAAACCCATGTGCTTGTTTCGGTGTTATCATTGACTGTAGACAATTAAACCCATGTGCTTGTTTCGGTGTTATCATTGACCCCGTTAGTTGAACCCTCTACGTGTTTCAGTGTTATCATTGACTCTAGACAATAGAGCCCTCTTCTTGTTTCATTGTTATCATTGACTGTAGACAATTAAACCTATGTGCTTGTTTCAGTGTCATCATTGACCCCGTTAGTTGAACCCTCTACGTGTTTCAGTGTTATCATTGACCCCGTTAGTTGAACCCTCTACGTGTTTCAGTGTTATCATTGACCCCGTTAGTTGAACCCTCTACGTGTTTCAGTGTTATCATTGACCCCGTTAGTTGAACCCTCTACGTGTTTCGGTGTTATCATTGACCCCGTTAGTTGAACCCTCTACGTGTTTCAGTGTTATCATTGACCCCGTTAGTTGAACCCTCTACGTGTTTCGGTGTTATCATTGACCCCGTTAGTTGAACCCTCTACGTGTTTCAGTGTTATCATTGACTCCGTTAGTTGAACCCTCTACGTGTTTCAGTGTTATCATTGACTCCGTTAGTTGAACCCTCTACGTGTTTCAGTGTTATCATTGACTCCGTTAGTTGAACCCTCTACGTGTTTCAGTGTTATCATTGACTCTAGACAATAGAGCCCTCTTCTTGTTTCAGTGTTATCCCGTTTGCTATCATTGTGTAAAATAGCTAGATATGCAAATTATCAGTTATCTCGGAACAGTCATAACTTCAGACGGGAGATGCCTTGAAGAGATTAGAACAAATATTGCCATTGTGAAGGTAGCCTTTTGCAAGATGGAAAGCATACTGACCAATAAAAAGATATCAACTGAAACGAGAAAAAGAGTGCTGAAGTGCTACATAGAACCTGTACCTTTGTATGGATGTGAAGCGTGGACAATGAGCAGACAGGCTGAAAAACATCTGACGGCTGTGGAAATGTGGTTTCTGAGGAAAATGCAAAGAATACCAGGAACAGACAGAAAAAGCAACGAAGAAGTCCCACAAGAAACAAGTGAAGATCGTAAACTGATTAGAGACATTAGACGTAGACAGTCAAAATTCTTTGGTCATGTTATGAGAAGAAATTAATTGGAGAACTTGGTGACAACTGGCAAGATCGAAGGGAGGAGGATAGCTTGGCCACATGGCATGGTCGAGACAGAAACATGGAGCTGATCCACAACTCTGGTGATCGAGTGAGATGGCGAAACATGACCGCCCACGCTAATCGGCATAGCACATGATGAATGGATGGATGGATGGATGGATGGATGGATGGATGGATGGATGGATGGATGGATGGATGATGCAAATAGATATTCTGTGCATTTTGTTGGTTGATACGTTGCAAGTTACATTGTTGATTAGCCAGGAGTATTTATACATGCATAAGGGAGTCAACACACGAATTGATCCATGCCGTTATAGATCGCAATTTGTTGAGAAGCATGGTCACCGCCCCAGCCGGCAAGGCACTGGATGATGATACATTGCCTATTTATACAATCATAACTGACATTTGATTCGTTGGTAGATTAACAAGCCATACGATCAACAAAGGACGTTTAATTATTTGCTACATCGCTGCTTGTGGGGTTTACTAGATCCGCGCGTGTAAAGTCTTATGTGTTAGATGGATGGACTACTGGCGCCGGCCGTTTTAACAGACGATAGTTTCTTACAGTGTTACAGAGTTGCAGTTAAAAAGGGCAAAATAATCTCTCTATAGCAAAATGTGTGAATTGTAGACGATAGCTTGTTTATATTGTGCCTCAAAAAAGGCATAGTAACTACAACCCAAGGCGGGGATTAGAGATGGAGTTATAACTCTCTATAGTACAAAATTTGGGGCTGGATTGTAAAGACCAAGTGCGGCCCGTGAAGCATGATCCCTCTGTCGGCCTGCCTAGTTTATTCCAGAGAAAATATAACACCAATGCATCTGGAACAAGACAAGCTGCAGAAACTGCAGGATCAGCAAAGCAGTGCTCTAACTGTTCGCCTGTCGGAGCTTCGATCCTAGACCAGTTGCCGACCAAGGCTTAGGGCCTTGTTTGCGCTGCAATGACATTTATTTTTTAGGTTGCATTTCCTCGCCCTCGGGTAAGACTTGTAAATTCTCAATTGCGCTCCTACCCTAGAAGCCCTTGGCACAATGTGGGGTGTCGGGTTTGGTGAGCCCCCTCCCCCCTCCCCAAGCATTCGGCGCTAACAAAAGCAAGGTAGTATTCTCTACTGTTATATGGTTATTACATTTAATAGTCTAGGTCAGGGGTAGGCAAACTACGGCCCGGCAATTGATATTATGCGGCCCTCTAGGGAATTTAGAAATAAACATGTTTACTTCGTTTTTAAGTTATTTTGTTTAATTTTACAGAATTTCATGTACCGTTATGATTGTTTTAACATTTTTCATAAAATTTCTTTCTAATTTTCTGTTGTGTAAACTTTTGTCATTGTTTGGATCAACATACATTTGCGAATAAGCATTTTCTTGCTTGAAGATCAACAAATCTAAGAATAGGTCTTGATTGTCGGACTGCACCTTGCATGCTGTCATGCGAATTTCAACAAGTAATCTTTCACCACATTTCAAGAATATTGTCAAAAATTGCAAGCAGTTACATACATCAACAATTGTAGTGACAATGTAGTCGGTCTGTGTCTAAATTAAAGCCATTGATAGATAATAAAAGAAATTTATTATAATAAAAAATTATAAAATCTTGTTAACAAATTAGTAAAAGTTTTTGTCCACATTGTAAAATATAATGTATAAGTATGTATGTAAAATAAAATGGCAATAATTAGTTATTTATACTGTTTAATAATCTATAAATAATTCGTAATTACTTATTGTGATAGGTTGCTGTAAACAAAGTGGACATAATATATATGCGCCCCCCCCCCCCCTCTCCCAATAGCTTTACATTTGTCAATGTGGCCCTACGCACAAAAAGTTTGCCCACCCCTAATCTAGGTGGAACTTTTATAGCCTGTGGACTGCATGAGGTTTTCCGAAGACTGATTAACGCTCTTCTCAAACCATACTTTTATATTTTCCATTACTCCATTTACTAATTGTCGCCACATTCCCCAGTTAGTTAATGGAGTAACCGAACATAAACCAGTATGGGTGGAAAAGAGAGTTAAACAGTCTTCTGGAAACCACACGCAGATGACAGGCTATGAAAGTCCAACCTCGACCATCTCTCAACCCCTGCTACATTGCGGCCATAAAGTTAGTATAGAAAAGGCTTTACATACACTGTATTCGACGAACATTAAACGATTACTCAAGAACGCCGAGGCCTAAACAATTAAGTGTCTAAAACCTGGGTTATACAGACAAGAAGACTTCATTGTGACTCTGCAATTACCGTGGAGACAACAAATGCTCCACACTAGTATCAGTGACTATATGTGCTATGTGTTTCAGCCAACATATGATTTATGTATCCACCTCAAATATACATAATTCTGCAGGAAGCACCTGAAGAGATGAAGCAAAATATGCTGGGCATTAAATTGTGCGCACTATTATTTGTGACTTCTGAATTTACAACCACGAAGGCAATGCATTATTTTGAATTATCATATTGTAGCAGAAATGTGTTTGTGCGCATTCCTGGCCTGTGACTCACGGACAGTGTGTGTGTTTTGAAATTTGAGGTGGATATTTGAGTCTTTGAAAGAGCAGGGGAGGTTTGTGTGGGTGTCTTGAAATATTTCTTAATTCTTAGTTTGGTTACTTGGTTAGTTTGTTGTTTTGGTTAATTGGCTGTGTGGTTGGTTGGTTTGTGTGGTTGTATGGTTGGTTGGTTGATTGTGTTGTTGGTTGGTTGGTTGGTTGGTTGGTTAGTTGGTTGGTTGGTTGGTTGGTTGGTTGGTTGGTTGGTTGGCTGGGTATTTGGCTGTTTGGTTGTTTGTTGTGTTATTGGTTGGTTGGGTGGTTGGTTGTTTGTGTGGTTGGTTAGTTATGGGTTGCTTGTGTGGTTAGTTGATTGTGTGATTGGATGGTTCTTTGCTTGGTTGTTAAGATGCTTGGTTGGTTATTTGATTGGCTGGTAGTTGTTTAGTTGGCTGGTTATTTAGTTATTTAGTTGGTTGATTATGAAGTTATTCGGTTGATTGCCTGTTTGGTTGCTTGGTTATTTAGTTGGTTTCTTTGTTTGGTTGGTTAGTTGGTTGCTTGGATATTTGTTTGATTTGTTATTTGACTGGTCAGTTAGTCTGTCTTTTGGTAGGTTGGCTCGTTGGTTGTTTTAATGGTCGTTAAGTAGGTAGGTTAGTTACTTGTTAATTTACTTGATTGGTTGTTTGTTGGGTGGGTCGGTAGGTAGGTAGGTAGGTAGGTAGGTAGATACGGTTTACTGTGTGGCGATATACACTTATTCCTTCAGTGAAGTGCTGTCATTTAAGTTGACCGTGTCCCGAAATACACTTGTTCCTTTAGTGAGGTGCTGTCATTTAAGCCATGTAGCGAAATACTACAGCATTCCTATTGCTATCAATTATTGTATTGCCTAGTATGTCATCTATTATCTCATTCTTTCATTGATTTCTATGAGGTCTTGTCAATGACTGCGAATTTGGAAACATGTTACTTCAAAGACTCCAATTGATATATTAGTGTTATTTCAGTGTTTGATAGTATGTAAAGATTGTAATTGTCTTTACTCTTAAGGAAATGGATTTGGCCCAAATATATCATTAATTTTAATGAGGGTGGGAAGAGAGGGGTTGATTGTTCAATGTAAAACCAAATATGTCGGCTGGACTGCGGTCAGTTTGTGTTTGCATAACATATCCTCGATAGACTCCGTGTGATTCGTGGTTTTGCTCTAGCGATATCTTGACCGTCTGGAACTGTAAACACAAACTGATAGCCGGTTAGGCTTCAGTGTCGCAAAATGTCTGAACGACTTTATGTATAAGCCTCTGTAAATGTACTGCAGGAAGTGGTTCTTGAAATACGTCTGATGTCGACATTTCTGTCTTTTCTGTTGAGCTTGTAGCCATTCTCTAGCATGCCTTCTTGTATATCATCCGATTGCTGTATAGCGATTTTGATATAACATGATTGGCACTCGTAAAAGAGTGTTGACAGAAGTAATAATTCTTCGTCTTCTACTTCGACTACCTGGTCTGGTGTAGACACTGGCAACCATGATTGGCCATTTCCCTAGTTCTTCTCATAGCTGATTAAAGACACTGATGTTATATTATTAAATTGATGTTGAGCTGTGTCAGCTGTCTACGTGCATATTCATGTGTCTTTCCCTTGCTCGGTTGCCTAATAGTCTCCATACAAAGTCCTTTACAAAACTGTAGCCCTTGTATTAATGGTGTCCATAAATGTTTTTTTTTGGTCTAGTAATTTCACCTAGATGGGTTGGCTAAGGGGCATATTCGAGGCAAAACCGTAGAGCTGATCCAAGAATCTGATGATCGTGCGAACATGCGAACCTTGACCTCCCCGTTTATCGATATGGCACATGATGGTAATGAGTGTCTATGGCTGTGACGTATGATCTATAGTGTGTTTGTTTTGTTTTTTTGTTGTTGCCTCAATATAAAATTCAATATCTAATTAACCAAATGATGAGATTTAGTATATAACCTTATCATTATGTCCACCCAACAAAAAAATTTTTGTTCTGGAGATTTTACAGCAGATTTCAAAGTTAGTTTATATGCGGTATATTAATTACGACATAGAGATTACCTCCATGATTTTAACAGTATTACAGCTTCACCAAGAGACGTCCGGGCATTTTTTGAAATTTTCACGTGATTTCCGTTTTGAAACAAACAGCGCGAAGATTCAGAGGTGTCTCCAAATGGGGGTTCTTTCATGAAACGTGATTATATAAATAAACAAGCTGACAAGGCCCGGCTTCTGGCGGGGATCTATCTATCTATCTATCTATCTATCTATCTATCTATCTATCTATCTATCTATCTATCTATCTATCTATCTATCTATCTATTTATCTATCTATCTATCTATCTATCCGTCCGTCCGTCCGTCCGTCCGTCCGTCCGTCCGCCCGCCCGCCTGCTTATCTATCTATCTATCTATCTATCTATCTATCTATCTATCTATCTATCTATCTATCTATCTATCTATCTATCTATCTATCTATCTATCTATCTGCCTACCTGCCTGCCTGCCTGCCCGCCTGCCTGCCTGCCCGCCCGCCTGCCTGCCTGCTTATCTATCTATCTATCTATCTATCTGCCTACCTGCCTGCCTGCCTGCCTGCCTGCTTATATATCTATCTATCTATCTATCTATCTATCTATCTGCCTACCTGCCTGCCTGCCTGCCCGCCCGCCTGCCTGCCTGCCTGCCTGCTTATCTATCTATCTGCCTATCTGCCTACCTGCCTGCCTGCCTGCCTGCCTGCCCACCCACCTGCCTGCCTGCCTGCTTATCTATCTATCTATCTATCTATCTATCTATCTATCTATCTATCTATCTACCTATCTATATATCCAATCTATCTATCTATCTATCTATCTATCTGCCTATCTGCCTACCTGCCTGCCTGCCTGCCTGCCCGCCCGCCTGCCTGCCTGCCTGCCTGCTTATCTATCTATCTATCTATCTATCTATCTAATCTATCTATCTGTCTGTATCTGTCTGTCTGTCTGTCTGTCTGTCTGTCTGTCTGTCTGTCTGCCTGTCTGCCTGCCTGCCGGCCGGTCGGCCGACCGACAGACCGACCCACCCACCCAGTCAGCCAGCCAGCCAGCCAGCCATCCACCCACCCACCCACCTACCTTTCTGCCTACCTACCTACCTAACTACCTACCTACCTTTCTGTCTGTCTGTCTGTCTGTCTGTCTGTCTGTCTGTCTGTCTGTCTGTCTGTCTGTCTGTCTGTCTGTCTGTCCGCGCTATTAAATATTGATAAAAGTTACTGGAAAAAACGTCAGGACCATGTGTTGAAAGATGAAGAGGACTTTCAAGAGTGCATTTTTTTCGGACAATCCCGAGGGTCGTCGCTGAAGCTACGGAGTTCGTGCTTTGTGCGACGCTTTCCGCGCTGCGGAAAGAAACTGAGCCATATGGGATTTTAAAAAAACCTGTGCAATGCAGCCGACCCTGTCCATTGTAAGCTACTTCTTTCATTGCACCCACTCCCATACGAATCCGGATACGCATTTGTTTGTCATCTGAATTTGCAAGTCCCCATTACCGTAAAAATAACTTTTTTAGCGAGAAATCACTAGTTGTTAAGCAAAACATCAAAGGAATGTCGCCGCTTTCAATGATTTAAGTTGTTTTTGGACCTATCAAAGACATATTCCTTGGGTGGGGGTAAATATAAGACGGCTGGAAAAATTTCATAACGATGCAACAGACAGTTTTCAAAATAATTGATCGTGAATGAAGGCAAACAAATGTGGACATACTATAGTAATCCGTGCATCTGTCAACACCTCAATGATCGCTTTCTTGACTATCAACGATATTCACAAGAATTTCCTAAAGGAGAGAAAACCAACAACAACACTGCCTCCCGTGACTCCACCATTTATTACACATTTTTACAGGGATGGGATTTGTACAATGTTTACTTTGAAATAGTAATTATTAGTACTTAACTGAGTCAGTGCTAAACCAAAAGTATATCTGGACCACACATGGTACACCATCGAGTGAACAAGTATTGTAATGTCAATGTCCGGTCACCCGGCATTGAAACTGTCAAACATACCATGAAATAAAATACAATAAATTACGCCATGACCCTAGTATGACGATATGTCGTTGTACTGTACAACTGGCAGGTCATGTTTGGCGATATATTTATTACACTTCGTCATTGAATCAATTAATAAAATGTCACAATGGGAGAGTTAGAGACGCATACTCGTGTTGAAGAATGGGAGAGTTAGAGACATATACTGGTGTTGAAGAATGGGAGAGTTAGAGACGCATACTCGTGTTGAAGAATGGGAGAGTTAGAGACATATACTGGTGTTGAAGAATGGGAGAGTTAGAGACGCATACTCGTGTTGAAGAATGGGAGAGTTAGAGACATATACTGGTGTTGAAGAATGGGAGAGTTAGAGACGCATACTCGTGTTGAAGAATGGGAGAGTTAGAGACATATACTGGTGTTGAAGAATGGGAGAGTTAGAGACGCATACTCGTGTTGAAGAATGGGAGAGTTAGAGACATATACTGGTGTTGAAGAATGGGAGAGTTAGAGACGCATACTCGTGTTGAAGAATGGGAGAGTTAGAGACATATACTGGTGTTGAAGAATGGGGGAGTTAGAGACATATGGTGGTGTTGGAGAATGGGAGAGTTAGAGACGCATACTCGTGTTGAAGAATGGGAGAGTTAGAGACATATACTGGTGTTGAAGAATGGGAGAGTTAGAGACGCATACTCGTGTTGAAGAATGGGAGAGTTAGAGACATATACTGGTGTTGAAGAATGGGAGAGTTAGAGACGCATACTCGTGTTGAAGAATGGGAGAGTTAAGACATATACTGGTGTTGAAGAATGGGGGAGTTAGAGACGCATACTCGTGTTGAAGAATGGGAGAGTTAGAGACATATACTGGTGTTGAAGAATGGGGGAGTTAGAGACATATGGTGGTGTTGGAGAATGGGAGAGTTAGAGACATATACTGGTGTTGGAGAATGGGAGAGTTAGAGACATATACTGGTGTTGGAGAATGGGAGAGTTAGAGACATATACTGGTGTTGGAGAATGGGAAAGTTAGAGACATATGGTGGTGTTGGAGAATGGGAGAGTTAGAGACATATACTGGTGTTGAAGAATGGGAGAGTTAGAGACGCATACTCGTGTTGAAGAATGGGAGAGTTAGAGACATATACTGGTGTTGAAGAATGGGAGAGTTAGAGACGCATACTCGTGTTGAAGAATGGGAGAGTTAGAGACATATACTGGTGTTGAAGAATGGGAGAGTTAGAGACGCATACTCGTGTTGAAGAATGGGAGAGTTAGAGACATATACTGGTGTTGAAGAATGGGAGAGTTAGAGACGCATACTCGTGTTGAAGAATGGGAGAGTTAGAGACATATACTGGTGTTGAAGAATGGGAGAGTTAGAGACGCATACTCGTGTTGAAGAATGGGAGAGTTAGAGACATATACTGGTGTTGAAGAATGGGAGAGTTAGAGACGCATACTCGTGTTGAAGAATGGGAGAGTTAGAGACATATACTGGTGTTGAAGAATGGGAGAGTTAGAGACGCATACTCGTGTTGAAGAATGGGAGAGTTAGAGACATATACTGGTGTTGAAGAATGGGAGAGTTAGAGACGCATACTCGTGTTGAAGAATGGGAGAGTTAGAGACATATACTGGTGTTGAAGAATGGGAGAGTTAGAGACGCATACTCGTGTTGAAGAATGGGAGAGTTAGAGACATATACTGGTGTTGAAGAATGGGGGAGTTAGAGACGCATACTCGTGTTGAAGAATGGGAGAGTTAGAGACATATACTGGTGTTGAAGAATGGGGGAGTTAGAGACATATGGTGGTGTTGGAGAATGGGAGAGTTAGAGACATATACTGGTGTTGGAGAATGGGAGAGTTAGAGACATATACTGGTGTTGGAGAATGGGAGAGTTAGAGACATATACTGGTGTTGGAGAATGGGAAAGTTAGAGACATATGGTGGTGTTGGAGAATGGGAGAGTTAGAGACATATGGTGGGGTTGGAGAATGGGAGAGTTAGAGACATATGGTGGTGTTGGAGAATGGGAGAGTTAGAGACATATGGTGGTGTTGGAGAATGGGAGAGTTAGAGACACATGGTGGTGTTGGAGAATGGGAGAGTTAGAGACATATGGTGGGGTTGGAGAATGGGAGAGTTAGAGACACATGGTGGTGTTGGAGAATGGGAGAGTTAGAGACACATACTGGTGTTGGAGAATGGGAGAGTTAGAGACACATACTGGTGTTGACGAATGGCGTTGCAACAGTGAGCTGACATTTGCAACAGATACGAGTCGAAGGTCAATAGGTCAGACAGTCGACATTGTCTCTTGCGCTCTGGCTTCGACCTCCCACCCCGGTGCAGAGTTCACGTTTGTGAACTGCTATACGACAGGATGGTTATATTTATGTTGGGTCGCGGGGAGAGGCCCGGGGCTACTCTCGGCTCCCGGGATTTAGGTCATTCTAACATGAGACGTCCACGTGGTCGGGAGTTTGCTCTTAGACTTCCGGTTTTCTGATGGCGACGTAGGCGGTTCAGCCCGTACACCGACATTAAGATTGGGCTTAAGCTTTGACTTCTCATTAAGGAAGCAGGTAGTGGTGATGGGGGTAGTAATAGTAGTAGTAGTAGTAGTAGTAGTAGTAGTAGTAGTAGTAGTAGTAGTAGTAGTAGTAGTAGTAGTAGTAGTAGTAGTAGTAGTAGTAGTAGTAGCGGGAGTAGTGGTAATGGTAGCAGTTCTGGAAGTGACAGTGGTTGTGGTGGTAGTAGTTGTGGTAGTGGTTATGGTGGTAGTAGTTATGGTAGTTTTAACATTCCGTGTGCAAATTCTGGAGATCACCCGAGATGAAAGGAATATTAATATAAATAAACTGCAAAGATTCACCAGTTGGAGCCTGCGAAGTCAAGGAGGAATAAGGTGATATGACACCACTACCAATGTGGAGCTCATGGAGAGAACTAGACAAATATCAATGTCGAGCTCATGGAGAGAACTAGACAAGTACCAATGTGGAGCTCATGGAGAGAACTAGACAAATACCAATGTGGAGCTCATGGAGAGAACTAGACAAATACCAATGTGGAGCTCATGGAGAGCTAGACAAATACCAATGTGGAGCTCATGGAGAGAACTAGACAAATACCAATGTGGAGCTCATGGAGAGAACTAGACAAATACCAATGTGGAGCTCATGGAGAGAACTAGACAAATACCAATGTGGAGCTCATGGAGAGAACTAGACAAATACCAATGTGGAGCTCATGGAGAGAACTAGACAAATACCAATGTGGAGCTCATGGAGAGCACTAGACAAATATCAATGTGGGGCTCATGGAGAGAATTAGACAAATACCAATGTGGCGCTCATGGAGAGCACTAGACAAATACCAATGTGGGGCTCATGGAGAGAATTAGACAAATACCAATGTGGCGCTCATGGAGAGAACTAGACAAATACAAATGTGGAGCTCATGGAGAAAGTTAGACAAATACCAATGTGGAGTCCATGGAGAGAATTAGACAAATACCAATGTGGAGTCCATGGAGAGAACTAGACAAATACCAATGTGGAGCCCATGGAGAGAATTAGACAAATACCAATGTGGAGTCCATGGAGAGAATTAGACAAATACCAATGTGGAGTCCATGGAGAGAATTAGACAAATACCAATGTGGAGCCCATGGAGAGAATTAGACAGATACCAATGTGGAGCCCATGGAGAAAATTAGACAAATACCAATGTGGCGCTCATGGAGAGAACTAGACAAATACCAATATGGAGCTCATGGAGAAAGTTAGACAAATACCAATGTGGAGTCCATGGAGAGAATTAGACAAATACCAATGTGGAGTCCATGGAGAGAATTAGACAAATACCAATGTGGCGCTCATGGAGAGAACTAGACAAATACCAATATGGAGCTCATGGAGAAAGTTAGACAAATACCAATGTGGAGTCCATGGAGAGAATTAGACAAATACCAATGTGGAGTCCATGGAGAGAACTAGACAAATACCAATGTGGAGCCCATGGAGAGAATTAGACAAATACCAATGTGGAGTCCATGGAGAGAATTAGACAAATACCAATGTGGAGTCCATGGAGAGAATTAGACAAATACCAATGTGGAGCCCATGGAGAGAATTAGACAAATACCAATGTCGAGCTCGAGGAGAAAATTAGACAAATACCAATGTGGACCTCATGGAAAGAGCTAGACAAATACCAATGTGGAGCTCATGGAGAGAACTCGACAAATACCAATGTGGAGCTCATGGAGAGAATCAGACAAATACCAATGTGGAGCTCATGGAGAAAATCAGACAAATACCATGGAGAGAAATAGACAAATACCAATGTGGAGATCATAGACAGAACTAGACAAATACCAATGTTGAGCTCATGGAGAAAATGAGACAAATACCAATGTGGAGCTCATGGAGAGAATCAGACAAATACCAATGTGGAGCTCATGGAGAAAATCAGACAAATACCAATGTGGAGCTCATGGAGAGAATCAGACAAATACCAATGTTGAGCTCATGGAGAAAATGAGACAAATACCAATGTGGAGCTCATGGAGAGAATCAGACAAATACCAATGTGGAGCTCATGGAGAAAATCAGACAAATACCATGGAGAGAAATAGACAAATACCAATGTGGAGATCATAGACAGAACTAGACAAATACCAATGTGGAGCTGATGGAGAGAACTAGACAAATACTAATGTGGAGTTCACGGTGAGAATCAGACAAATATCAATGTGGAGCTCATGGAGAGAACTAGAAAAATGCTAATGCTGAGCTCTTGGAGAGAACTAGACAAATACCAATAAGGAGCTTACGGAGAGAACTAGACAAATATCAACGTGGAGCTCATGGAGAGAACTTGACAAATACCAATGTGGAGCTATAGAGAGAACTAGACAAGTACCAATGTGGAGCTTACAGAGAAAACTAGACAAATACTAGTGTGGAGCGCATGGAGAGAACTAGACAAATACCAATGTGGAGCTCATGGAGAGAACTAGACAAATACCAATGTGGAGCTCATGGAGAGAACTAGACAAATACCAATGTGGAGCTCATGGAGAGAACTAGACAAATACCAATCAACCACGATGTGAGCAATGGACATTGGCGCTAGATAAGCATACAGTGATAAAACCGAGAATTATAAAAAGCCTTACTCTGGAACCCACAAGGCCAAAGAAATAAGGGAAGGCCTAACACCTCACTGAGAAAAGAATACAAACAGAAATGAATAATACGAGAAGGGCTGATCTACACGGGATAGCTAAAGACAGGAATGATTGGAGTGAGTTGATTCAGGACCAGTGCTCCAATGAGGGAAAGAGAGCAAAAGAAGAAGAAGACTAAGTGTTACAAGTGGCTAGTTATCTCAGAGGGCAGGTGTCTGTGGATGAACATGATCTTCTGTGCTAGTCGTCTACATGGCACACAATGATGATAATGATGATGATGATTATCTACACGGCAGTGCACCTGTTCTATCACTGAAACAATGAAGTCATTTGTTACATGTAATCTGGCATCCGTAACGCTTGTAACTGTGAATAAATTGCCCACCCAAGTTTCTCTCGTCAGGTCACGTTATTCAGTTACGAAGACTATTGTTTGTTTTAAACATTTCACTCCACCATAAGCCCAGCTTTGTGATAGCACATACACATATTTCTGGGACGTTAATGTGGTGATTTTGTCACATGCACATAAAAGATTAATTTTATAAATACAGTAAAACTTTGATCAACCGTTACTCGTTTAACCGACAGTTTCTGATATCCGTCATCGTCTTTAAACAAAAAATAAAATAAATAAATAAATAATGCGTGAGTATCAACAAAATGACTTTATTGTCAATGTCGCCACTGTCTGGGCTGACCTTAAAGTGTCTAACCTCAAGAATGGCTGGAATAAACTCTTGGCAGAATCTATTGACGAAACTGAAGGAACTAAGACTGTTAGTGTTCACGACATTGTGCACCTGTGCAATAATGTAGGTCTCTGTGGCTAAGGGCTTGCGAACGCGATTTGTGAGCCCGTATACCCGGGATCGAAACACAGCGGTGCTGGTCTTTTCGAAAAAGGTATAGGAGCCAGTCGTTCAGAAAGCAATGACAAACTACTGAACGTAAAAATTTACCCAGGAATCACGAACAGCGAAAATGCTGGGGTTGATTGCTACGTCATGTGAAGGATATGCAACTTAATTTAATTCTTTTTTAAACAGTAAAAACATTACGCCAGAAGAAGTAACAGATTTGTTGGGCTGTGACAAAATGGATGGAGGCTTTGACATTTTGAACGGTGATGAAATTGTTTCTAGTGTGACTACCATTGAAGAAGAAGAAATTGAAGACGATGAAGGATCAGTTCTTAACCAAAAACCTACAACTAGCCACATAGAAGCAGAAACAATGTTATCAAAGTGCATCGACTAGTTTGAAATGCAAGAGGAGGGAAATGCAACACAGATCCTACTTCTGTGTAAGATACGCAACATGGCCGCGCTCAAGCCTCAAAGACACAGAAGGAGATGACAGATTAGTTTTAAGTAACGTACGTTTATAGTATTACAATACATTTCTGTAAGTTACTACTTTTATATTGAAGTTTATATTGATCGTTTTGAAAAATTAAATACAATATGTATGTATTATTCACTTTCAAAGAATTTCATTTTCATTTTCCTCTCAAACCCCCAGTGAAATCACGTTACTGTACATATGTATTAAGAGATTTCTGTTATCTGTCTATTCGGTTATCCGCCACAGCCCTGGTCCCGACGGTGACGGTTAATCGAAGTTTTACTGTAGTGTATTGTGGACAGCTTGTCTAAAAAGTTTTGTAATTTTACCATGGCGGTGCTGAGTTTCGGCCTATTTTTACCATTTCGAACGGCCACTGATGCTTAAAGTGGGCAGCATGTTTACAGGAGCTTCATGTTTTTAACCCTAATTTGAGAAGTCTAGGAATCGATACACTATAACAGGAACTGGGGTGGATGATAATTTCAGGTTCTGTATTTTACAATAAGCAATCAAGCTTCGCCTCCACAATAAATGTTGGCTGCAACAAGTCTCCAATATTTGCTGTTTCTGGCGTTGGTTATATTTTCTGATAAACTCCTGTTCGTCCATTATTTGATAGTGTATTCCTATTTATTTGATAGTGTATTCCTATTTATTTGATAGTGTATTCCTATTTATTTGATAGTGTATTCCTATTTATTTGATAGTGTATTCCTATTTATTTGATAGTGTATTCCTATTTATTTGATAGTGTATTCCTATTTATTTGATAGTGTATTCCTATTTAACTTTTGTTTTGTTTTGCGCTCACTCGCTATGAACTCAAACGTAGTCCACACTCACTACTTCTAGTAGCGCTGGACTGAATTTTCCGTGTGGATTAACTTTCCCTATTACCAGTATCCCTCGTCATCAAGCGAACCTACTACGACTTCAGAGGCACTTGTAATTTACGTCCTTAATCAAGGACGAGAAGTCAACATTTTAGTCCAGCTTTCCGGTGTAGGGGTTGAACCCCTTACTTCGGCATCAGCACACTGGATGTTTAAGAACTCACGTTCTTATCCATTCTGCCATGTTGACCTCCTCCTATTTTATTTTGCTGACCTGTCTTTGATGTTTCAATTCAAGGTTGTTTTTATAAGAGTAGCACGCCTTTAATGTGGCCGGATTATTTAACATATCTTGTGTGTTTTTTTTTTTTTTTTTACTTCCATGAACTTTCTTTTCATTTCCAGATTCTTTGAAACATTTATATGTCTTGGTTTTTGTTTCCTGGAAAGACGACATATTCTTCTGTAATTTCGCATTCGTAGGAACTATGTCGGTCTCTCTGGCCGAGGGGTTACACCACTTTCTCCGTAATCCCGTTTATCACGCAGAGTCTCATAGCGGGCGAGAGCTGGGAACGGTTCGTCTCCCGCTGGTGACTTGCGGGATAACTGAGCCAGCCGCTCAGAAAGCAATGACAAACTACTGAGCGTAATCTTGCCAAGAAATCAACAGACAGCTGAAAGATGCTGCTGTTGACAGCGATGTCCTGTAAAAGGATATGCGAATTTTAAAAAAAAAAAGGAACTCAGTTCCTTTTACAAGAGGGTTCAAAGTCTGCATGTTTTAAGTTGAAGGCCTACGTTTAATCTGTAAACCACTTCACACCTCATGGTCAACACATGGCAAAAAAACATACACACTACATTAATTTCATAGACTGCGGCCTCATGGGACGTCACTGTTTCCGAGATCACAGATTGTATGGCGACTTATGGGCACGCCTCTATTTCCCAGACTAAGTCTACATGGTAACCTCAGGGGACACCCCCCCCCCCCCCCACTTTCCTGTTTAGCAGATTACGGGCTGCATTGCAATCGCTGGTGGCGCCACTGTCTTTCAGACTAGGTCCTGTATAGTGTCAGCTTAAGACGCCACTGCTTCCCAGACTACGGCGTGTATGCCGACCTCAAGGAGCTGTACTGTTCCCCAGACTGCAGCCTATATGGCAACAACTGGAGACGCCACTGTTTCCCAAACTACGGCCTGTTTGGCAACAACTGGAGACGCCACTGTTTCCCAGACTACAGCCTGATGCTGACCCCTGGAGACGCCACTGTTTCCCAAACTACGGCCTGTTTGGCAACAACTGGAGACGCCACTGTTTCCCAGACTACAGCCTGATGCTGACCCCTGGAGACGCCACTGTTTCCCAAACTACGGCCTGTTTGGCAACAACTGGAGACGCCACTGTTTCCCAGACTACAGCCTGATGCTGACCCCTGGAGACGCCAATGTTCCCCAGACTACAGCATATATTTCAACAACTGGAGACGCCACTGTTTCCCAGACCACGGACTGCATGTTGACCCTGGATACTCCACTGTAAAGTATTTTCGTGAGCAGATGCTATGTTGGGAAAAGACCAATATATTACCGTGTCTATTTGAACTCTTTCTGTAGCCAGTAACACGACATGTGTGGTATGCTAATGTCCATGTGTATAAAATAACGCGTAGTGTGTTGTTATATCATTCGCAGTTGGTTTGGGTATTCTAAAGACATCTGGCTAGATATATTAGCATACAAGCACAGTATATATTGCGTTATTGAAAGTAATTCACTCATGCTTTTTCTTCGCAGATATTGCCCCTTTGGATATCTGGCGGGAAATCTTGTGCGACTGAAGGAGCTAAAGAGATCATTCATGGACATTATCAAAATGTCTTCCCCCGGAAGTCGACTTCTGAAAAAGATCAATACACGGTCATCCCGGACACGCACTTTCAAAGTAGCCATCTTGGGTCAAAATGGAGTCGGAAAAACTGGTATGTTTATCAGTTATGTCCATGTTCTTTTCAAGACTGAACTATGTAGTAATTAATTAATTAGGGAATAAACAACAGGAGAAAGACAATTTGGAGTCATTGCCTACGTGCCCCAGCCCTCGGAGAGTGTAAAGAAGGTGTCGAAATATTAGTATACCGTGAACACAGTTTTAACGACCAGAAATTTCCTGTTGTGATGGCACTACCGTGTAGTGTACACAACATACAAGTAGACAATCTTCGTTTATACAACTAGCAGATAAGCACACAATCTTCGTGTATACAACTAGCAGATAAGTAGATAATCTTCATTTACACATCTAAGCCAATCCACGCGTATGCAACTCACACAATCTTCGTCTATACAACTAAAACATAAGTAGACAAACTAACTGATAAACAGATACTCCTCGTTTATACAATTAACAGATAAGTAGACAATTTTCACGTATACAACTAACATATAAGTCGACAATCTTCATTTTTACAAGAAACACATAACAAAACGTCCCAATCTATCAGTAATACTCTATGCCGTGTGACATTGGTGATCATGTCTACCCACAGCTTCTATCTCGATTCTTGTGTTTCCAATAAATATTGCTATCCATGTTCCTCCATGCCATGATTTCAACTGTTCACCATCTTCTCTCTTGTTTCCCCCGCTCCCCTCCTCCCCAGCTTTCGTGTTGTCACGAAGTACTCCAGCTTTGCCCTACTCATGACATGTCCAAACAATAAGGACTATTTTCTTCTGAAGCGATAAGCCAGAGTGAGTGAACTTCTTTCAAGATATCTTCATTGCTCTTTCTTTCCGTCCGCGGTGGTCTATAAAACCACATCTCCGCAGTTTTCACATAATTCCTCACGTGTCTGTGGATTGTTAAATCAATTATTTAATACAGGAAAAGAATCCTTGTATATACGTTCACGATACAAACAACCGCGGACAGATGTAAAAGCACTCCACGTGAAATTCACAGCTCACAGTGTCGCTCCACGCACTTAACTCAGTAGCTGGGCGACGTAACCATGCAATACCAGCCTAACATGAGGAAAATGCGTAAGCAAACCGTAGCCACAAGCATAAACACTGCAGAGTCCTTAACAGCTCAACTGCCAATCCTCCATGTTTGGCCGGAAGTCTTCAATGTTACGGTCAGTGTCATGAAATGCTGCATGTTAGTGATTCCCAGATCGACGACTGTATGCAGCGAATACCCAGGGAGCAGAAGGGTTAATGAAACAGAAGGATATAAACAACGGATTGACCAGCGCATGTGTATGTAGGTCAAGGCGGGAGAGTCGACTACAACACAGGTGACCTGTATAGTGGAAAAATTGGGGTGCTACAAAGACAGACAGTATCATGGACCAGCCTATTGCGTTCTGGAGGTAGGACTGGACAGCAGAATGCGGTTTGGTTGTATTAAGCAACGGAAAGTTCAAGATCAGAAATTTTCCACTGACAAGGGATAATGAAGTCTGAATTTGCTTTGTCCAGCAATGTCAAGGACGATGGGACAAAGATGATCTAAAGAGAGTGGCCACTTCTTTGTGTCAGTTTAGTGTGCGTTCCCCACGGACGGAAAGATA
>JACEFZ010028220.1:0-213411 GCA_014155875.1 Cepaea nemoralis
AGACACAAAGCTGCAGCCAATTGGGCGTCACTCTAACAAGATGTCTGAACCACTTTATTTCTTGTCTCCCTATAAATTCAACACAGGGCATGGTACCTATTATATTTCTAATGTCAAAATTTCTGATTCTGCATTTTAGTGAAATTTGAGGTGTAATGGGTTTCCTCTCTTGTGATTTAGAGTCTTCATGTTTGGCACTGGTAGCAGAGTGTTGTAGAGATATTAAAAACAACATTATTTATAGTTAGAACAATATTATATTATAAACATCAAATGAGAAATAATTTGTTTTAAAAAATAGTTGAGAATTACAATGAAGACAAACTTATTTTGCTTGCAAACAAATATTAGTAACTTATTGAAACAGTGAATCAAGAGGTGAAGAAAATTCACTGGTGTTAGATAGGACATACACTGAGACAACTTGAGAATAGTAAATAGTATTATAACTAGAAAGTTCTTTGTCAAGAATCCACAAGGCAAAGAAATAGAGGAAGACCCAAAAACACATGGGATAGAGACAGAAATGAATAAAATGGGAAGGATATGGACAAAGCTGTACAGGATAGCTGGGATATGATATGGGATATGATGCCTCAGAGTGAGTTGGTTTAGGTACGCAGGCAATGAATTACCTGGGAATACGGTTTGATCGAAGCCTTGCTTATAATGTGCACATAGACCAGGTAATAACAAAGGCCAAGCGGGGTTTGGCAGCGATGCGGGTGATGGCGGCAGCAAAACTGTGAGCAGCGCCATCTATGTCTTCTGTACGAGGGGCTGGTCACGTCTGTTTTGGAGTATGCAATGGCAATCCTGACTCTCAGCCATAAGCAGATAGAAAGGATGGAAAGGATACAGAATGAAGCAATGCGCATTATTCTTGGATGTACAAGAGATACAGCATGCAGGGCGATGCGCTACCTTCTTGATTTTCCAACCATTGAAGAGAGAATACAAGTTTGCAGGGCACGCGCCTACCTCAAAATTAACGCAAACACACAACATCCACTGCATAGTGAAATTAGGAAGGTGAAGGGCAGCAGGTTAAAAAGAGGACGGTCATGGATGGGTCAAGCCAAAGACATTCTTCAACAGGTGTGTTCACTTGAGGACTTAGAACCTGGCGAGGAGTGGGTGCAAGTGCCAACAGACTTCTGCACATCCTTTTCAGTTTGCATCCAACTAGATAGAAAATGCAGACAAGAAAATCCGGCTGCTGTTGAGGCTGAAGTACAAGCGTTGATTTTCGAGAATTCGCTAGACGGTGACGCGGTCATCTACACAGATGGGTCGGTCGTCCGACATGTGAGAAGCTCATGGGCCTTTACAGCTCGGGCCGGAGGGAGAATTGTGGAGGAGGACTCTGGTGCTTTCACTGAAACCACAAGTAGCCTGACCATGGAAGTCATGGCAGTAAGTAAAGCAATAACATGGCTCGAGACACAGACATTCACTAGGGCTTGTTTCCTTAGCGACTCAATGAACATGATCAAGAGGATAGAGGAGGGGTCGATCCGAAAAGAGTGGTTGCTGCCTCTGAAGCGGTCTCGGCTGGCAAAGATTAGTTTCATCTTCGTGCCAGGTCATGCGGGAGTACAAGGAAATGAGCGGGCTGACAAGCTCGCAGGTGAGGCTACTGTGGAGGGCGGACGCGCCATGGACCAGGCTGACATTCTGAATGCTCTACGAGAAGTGAGACTTTTGCGAGAACCAAGTGATGACTGTGAATCTACAACAATGGCCAGACTGCGGGAGCAGCAAATTAAAAGAGGGGTGGCCAAACAAGAACACTACGCAGGAAGCCAAAGAAGATTGATAAACCAACACAGAACTGGCGTCGTTAGCCGCTACACGCTGCGGGATTTGCTGAGGAGGGGATCCGAGCACTTATGGACTGAATGGTTCGATGTGCAACGAGGATGATCTGTCGACTAACTAACTAACTAACTAGTTTCTACGCCACAAAGGGGGTTAAAGGGCCAAAAAAGAGGTTATTTTTGAAAATGTATAACATCTGAGAAATCATTCTTCACAACAATGTACAGATTGTAGAATAGGTTTACAATATATGGTGCATCAAACATGTCAGGAGGTAAACAATGATGAGTTAGCGGGTACTTCTGAAAAATCAATACATTCAGTTGCACTTCAGTAGAACAGATAAGAATCAACACATTCAGTTACACTTAAGTGGAACGGATAAAAAGTATAGAACAGATACGTGTATAACAGATAAGAAGTGTATAACAGATAAGTGTAGACAGATGAGATTAGAGCAGATAAGGTTAGAACAGATAAGTATATAACAGATACAAAGTGTAGAACAGATAAGTGTAGAACAGATAAGAAGTGTAGAACAGATAAGTGTAGAACAGATAAGGGTAGAACAGATAAGAAGAGTGATTTCTACCTTCAGCAGAGAAATCTCAACATCATCTTGCACTAAATCGACACCCAAGCGCCGCTGACGACAGTTCAGGTTATCAGTAGCAATATGCAGAGAAACTTCAGTTGTTCTCAGTGCATTCTCCAGGCGCTTTTTTTGTGCCAGCAGAAGATCTGTCTCATCAATAACATCCTGTGTTGAAATGGATAATAATATGAATCGTAAATTTAACTGAACATGTAATCTAATTACCAAAAAAAGTACCATAGCACGAACCTACTGTGGGTATGTGATGTGTCAGGATCATCACATTTTGTCTGCCTGAGTGCACGAAGGATGAAGTGGCCAGTCTTTTCCCCCCATAGTGATAGCCAAGAGCTGACATTTAACCCTTGTCCAACTGCATTCATGCCATTGTCAGTGTGATGTCCTAACCATTACACCCATGTCTGGTATATCATCTAATGTATATATATTATTTATTACTAATAAATAAATATGACTACATGAATATATCTGCAGAAGACAAGTAATAACTGATACAGAAAAATAGTCTCGAGGTATGGTGTCCGCCTCGAGTGCTGAAGGTCCTGGGTTCAGGCCCTGGTGAGGACCAGGATTTATTTAAAAAGTCCACCGGGACTTCCAGTAATTTCCCCTGGTCTCTGGGTAGTGAGATCGGACGCCTGTGTGTATTGTTGCGCATGTAAGAAATCCCTTGGCAGTTGGAAATCGAAAAAGAGTAGCCTAACGGCGCTGCCCGGGCAAAAAAAATCTACCCAAAGCATTTCAGGATCCTCGCCGATGCAACGGAGTTCGTGCATTGAGCTGAGTTTCTCCAAACTCAGGTTTGAGTTAGGAGGAAAACGGAGCACTTATGGGTTAAACCGTGTGCCGTGATGTTGATCCAATGACTAAAACTAAACTAAAAAGAATTTATTCCATCTCAGTGACTTCTCCTACCAATTATCCCCCATTCAGGCACAGGCCCTCAACAAGCTCATGCCACCCTATCTTTTGCTATCTCCCGCAGCTCTGTCAATCTTCTCCCCATATTATTTATCTCTGTTTTTAATTATGTTCTTGTGTCTTTTTAGGTCTCCCACTATTTCATTCGCCCTGTGGGTTTCAGACAAGAGAGGGTCTGTTCCAAGAACACTCTATGTGAAAACAGAAGCTGAAATGAATGCTTCATGTGATTTAAAATGTAATTTATTTATAAATAATGAATGACTTGTGATTGTATCAGTAACTGAGTAAGTAAAGGATTCTTTTATATGCCTTAAGGCCTATGGTGCTTGCCCGGCCCCCTATGTCTGTGTTGATGATGGATGGGTCATGTAGTCAGAACATCAGCCGTCTTTACTTCCCAGGACATTTCCTTGTACTCATTTAATAATAATATTGTGTCGATCTGGGAGCCTAGATCAATAAAAATTCTGCCATAATGGTGATTCGAACACATGATCACCAGCAGACAAGCAAATGTGCTAGCCACTGTGCTACAGCAGTTCCCACATAAGTAAGAGCAAAGTATTAACTGAAATACAGTGACTGCTTCCTGTCCACATCCACATGGCCATGGACTACGTCCTCAGTATTTAACTAGCTTTTATGTTGCCAGGGTAAGTGGGTACCCTGCTCTGTGGTACTCTCGCTTGAAACCAGTTAAGGACAATGCTCTCAGGACAATATTTTCAGACGAACAAGATAACGCCATGCTGTCCAGCCTCCTTCTTTGGGCTGTGAATCGGTTCGCTTGTGTTCTTTGATAAGTATGATAAACATGAGGTCATGCAGGCACTTTATGGACATTAACATTTCTCAGTTGGAAATCGTAAAGAATAGACACTCCGGCCACTGCTTTGGCAATGTTTGAAGATCCTACCAACAACAGAATAGATGCATTATTATGAATTCTTGCATACACACATACAGATTCTTAATTAGACTGCATAGTTTGTGCACTGAGCTGACAATCTTGTAAGAAAAGTAAAATAAAGGCCCCTTTTACGTTCGTAAGATTGATTGGGCAAATGGAGCTGGACATATATTTGCATAGGGAAAACCTCTGGGTCTGACATGGGAAACTGGAATACAAATGGAGAGGTTCACAGTTGGTTATTGATTGACTGATTTAAGAATTGGCATCATAGCACACCGGACAAACCATAGTCTCTCGCAATAAATCTTATATATAAGGTGTAGTTGCTGACCACTCCAGTTGCATGCTGGTTGTTAACACATCTTCCTCTCATGAGGCCCTCTTATCCAGACCCACACTTAACCCTTATAACCCGGCCGGGCCGATTTCCCGGTCTTGGGGTCGCCACATTGCACTATTCAGAAAAACGACCGTGCCGATGATCGGCCCTGTTTGTAAGAACTGCTTTGATTGGTTTGCTTTTAATAGTACAGGCCAATCAAATGCTGCCCTGTAACCGTCAGCCATTTTGCTTTTGAAAATGCAAGCTTACAGCACGCGTTTCTAACAGAGGGATTAAAATTTGTGAGTTTTAATGCAGATACCCGGTTTTTCGTGGATTTGTGAGTTCTAAAATGGCCGGCTTTGAACCCGAAGACCGTACTAGCAATGACTAGCTCTGATATAGCGATTTTGTCAGTTCAAGACTGTCAGGTAATGACTTTAGTGATACAGAAAGTGCCCATGAGGATTTCAACCTCGTGTCCCTGTAGTTTTGTGTATTGGAAATAAAGAAAATCATGTTATCTATACCCATTCATGGCAATGTCCGGACCAAAAAACATGTCACCAGTTGATAGCCCACCTATTACAAATGTCAATAGGGACTTCATAGGTGTTGTTTATTTAACCATAAGTGTTTAAAATTATTCTAAAGTGGTGTAGGTATTCAATGAGGAAATTTTAGGTGAGTACCATTTTTTTTAAATATTTAGTACCAATTCATACATAATGGTATGAAATATTTTATTTTTCACAAAATACAAATGATGTCATCAAATTTGCATAAACATGAACAAAAAAACTTTAATCATACACAGAAATAAACTTTACTATATCCTCTTTAAGAATATATATACTTGTATATACCTATATCGGGTTCTAATATTTTTTTTTTGAATTTATAAAATTGCCACTTCAGTCATTTCTGTACTCCAAAAAAAATGGCTCCGTCTTCTTCAGAGGGAAACCTAAATTTGGCCCAATGTTTTTCCGTCCTAAAAGGGTTAAATCTACATTCACACATCCTTAAATATATTGTTTCTTCTGTTATTTTATCTTCAACTAGCATTCATTCATAGGTAGTCCTTAGAATGTAACCAGTGATAAAATACCAGTGATCTGTCCATCAGGACAACAGTGATCAAGTGTACCAACCAAAGGTTAATGCCACAATCCATTATGCATTGCACAAGATATGTAAAGTCCATGCCTGTACAGGCACCTTTAAGATCCCCAACCTACGGTAACTGTTATCTCTTAAACCCCTCACATACAACATATGCACAAGTGTTGGCATTGTCCCTTGTTGCTTTAGAGGGATTAAAGGGCAAGAGGATTGGCTTCATTGCACCGGATCCTATCCCATATAACTCTGTCTCTCTCCATGGAACAGCTGGCCACCTGTCAGAAAGCCACCTGTCAAAAGCGTCATACAGAGCTTAAACTCTGCAGCTCTGGTGATAACCCTAGGGGTCTCTGAATAAATTGCACTCAAGAATCCAACGATGAAGTTAGAAAACATGCCCATGACCTTCTGAGCATGAGACAAATTGCTTAACCACTTCGCCAAGAAGACCCCAATAGATGCCCAAAGTGTCTGGGAGCATACTAATAATAGCTTAAGTAACGGTTAAAAGTTAAATGCAGTCGTAGAATCCAGTTGATCAGTCAAACAGAAAACATGTTATCATGTATAGTTGTTGCTGCATTGATATTTACCTACATTTTGAACACTCTTTTCAAACACAATTACTATAGTTCATTGACACAAGTCTGTTCGTTAAATATCCAACCAAGAAGTTTTCAGTAGAGTGGAAGCAAATAAACCAACAAGAGAAGATTCAGCTCTTTGTATATTATTATTAGTAGAAGTGTGTTAATGTCATTTGCCTTAATTTAGTTATCTATTTACAAATAAGTCTCTCTGGCTGAGGGGTTACACCACTTTCTCCGTAATCTTGTTTATCCACGCAGGGTCTCGCAGTGAGGCGAGAACTGGAAGCGGTTTGACCCGCGCTCGTGACTTGCGGGATAATGAGCCGGCCGCTCAGAAAGCAATGGCAAACTACTGAGCGTAATCTTGCCAAGAAATCAACATACAGCTGAAAGATGCTGGTGTTGACAGCGATGATATAAACATTTACAAATAAAACAAATACAGTTAGACAATAACACACACACACACACACACACACAGACACACATTAAAAAAAAAATTTAACGCTTAAATAATCGATTCTCGAAGATTTAACATTATTTAGTGATGACTAACCTGAATTTCTCTGTTGAGCTCATATTTCCAAAATTCAATATTTTTGGCGCTTTCGGCTAGCTTTTTAGTGGCTTCAGCTTGAGTTTTGTTCGTCGTCTCCTGCGTTTCTTTCTGTGTCCTTCTTGACTCGTGAATAACTCGTTCAGCATTGTCTCGATCTACGAAGGATTGGTAGTACTTGGCATAATTTGCCTCGTTCCATTCAGACGGGTTATATTTGGCTGAGCGAAATCCCATGGTAGAGATACCCATGTCGTTACCGGTATTTCCAGTGTATGTCATTTCCAAATCTGGGTTTGGATTGACGACTGGAGCTGGCGGATTTGGTGGTATTTCTCGACTAGCAAGAGTTGCCGTAGCTGGCACTGCTTGTTCTGCTAGCACTGCTGCCATTCTGCCTCAAATCTGAGATTCAGATAGTGTGAAAGATGGCAATTTCTGGGCGGTCTTGTTTACTGTTTGTATCGTGTGTCGATAACTATTGGCGATCTGTGCATCAAACGTTGCTATGGAAATAGATGGCGCCACAAATAACCAAGGGGACGCTACTATCCGTGCTTCATTCCTGCTTCTAGAATGGAGATTCAAAAGGTATGCATAGTAAATGTAAGGAACCCTTTTCCAAGTTATGATACTTATAAGTTATAGTAAGTTATAGGTAGGGTTGCCACGTACGTGGGCACCAAAAGGAGGACATAATAAGACCCCCCCCCCCCCCCCCCAAAAAAAAAAAAGAGGACAAAGGAGGACATATTGAATGTTTTATTTGAATCGTTCCAGATTAAACCCACAATCAGTACAATTTTATTACAATAGCTGCCAATAAGTGTATCTTACTGTTAGAATCGACCAAGAAACAATCATGCTAAAAAATAAATATAAATTCAATGGAGGCCTTTTATAAAATGCTAAAATCACATTATTTAAACAGACGATTGTACAAGTAGGCCGGCTCCCTGGCCTAGGTGTTTACGTCTTTCTCCGTAATCCCGTATACTCTCGTGAGTAACGTGATGTGCGCGAGAAACGGTAGCGGTTCTCACCGCGTCGGTAACTTAGGGGTATATGAGCCGGTCGCTCAGAAAGCAATGGCAAACTACTGAGCGTAATCTTGCCTAGTACATCAACAGCAGCTGACAAATGCTGGCGTTGACTGCAACGTCCTGTAAGGGATATGCAAGCCCCAAAAAATCTGTATTAATTACTCATAAAATATTTTTTTTTTAAATCCATTACTGTCCATGCGAGAGACTAGATACATCCTCATTACAAGAAAACAATGATTGTTTGTTGCGATTTTAACAGCCACTCGGAGCTTCTGATCACATGGACCAGAGCGGAGAGAGACTGGAAGGATGAGAATAGAATGATCTTGATTAACAAGCCGTCTGACCCATATACTTTCTACCAGAGACCAAAACCTGTGTTGTCATTCACCAGACCTGGAGTGGAATACCACACGAATGTTGCGGAACAACTCGGTGGCAATGACCATCGACCAGTCTGTCAAACTAGAAAATATGCTTGCAAGTGAAAGCAGCAGCCACTCGAAGTGGAACTATAATCAACAGACGGGACAATGTACAAACATTACACCAGCATACAGGTGGTTGGGGTTTTAGGGGCTATTGGACGATGCTTGAAATATGAGAGTCTGGCATATGAAACTACGACGTTAGTTAGGGGAGACCATTGCAGCACACATTGCATTCATTACGGACTCAAGGAGTATGCTTAGTAAGGTGGAGAAAGGAACGTGTCATGTGGAATGGCTATCCTAGCTTCAGAGGTCACAGATTGTGAGAATTGTATGGATATTTTGCCATGACCACGCGGGAGTGTGGGGGGAATGAGCAGGCTGATAGGCTGGCAGGGATATGCATCTCTTGGTGGTAGATTACCTATGGACAAGGGAGAGGTAGTCGAGCGCCTGTGAGACCAGGTGGAGAAGGTGGAGGTGCAGTTTGAGAACCCATATGTGGAAAGAATGATATTGCGGGGGATAGGTAGGGGTTCTGGAAGAATCTCAAAACTGAGAGGGGAGACCAGGAGAACTTTCAATCAGATAGCGGTGGGAACGATTTGTAGTATGATTCTTCCCAGGCTGTTGAACGAGGGGACGAGACGCGTACGGGAATGTCCAGAGTGCAGTGATGTCGATTCTTAGCTCAGCTCACCTGGTTAGAAATATGAATACAGATAAAGACATATGTAAAGTAGTTGAAAAGTTCAGCAAGTGCATACTACAGGCAGCACAAGAAACAGTACCAACAGGTGCTCGAGAGAAATATAAACCACACTGGAGTGTTGAACCAGAGAAATTGCATAATGATGTGGAAATATGTAGAAAGTAAGCAGAGACCAATCCCAGTCAAGAGTTAGTAGCATATCTTATACACGACTTAGCAGTCAACTACAGTACTATTTCTCTGTTTGTAATTCTTAGGCAAGTTTACGTTCAGTAGTTTGCCATTGCTTTCAAAATGGCTGGCACTCATACCATTGTATGGAAACCAACACAAGGCGGCCTGTTTCCAAATCGCCCGTTGCCGTATTTCGAACATATAATAGATGGCGGAATTACGAATTACATTCGTAACAGAATGTTACAGAGCCGGCCAGAGCACCACGATAAACACCAGCAATCAAAAGCCACATTGCAAAGGGTCAAGTTGCCGTCTAGACGGAAAAGCTGGCATGATTGAGCTTTGAAAGAGACACAAGAAAGTTGTGGAAGCTAGTAAAACAACTTAATAACGAGGACACAGGAAAAACCTCAAAGATTGCACTTCTTAAAGACGGAAACATCTTAACAGGAAAGCAAGCAGCTAATCATTTTGTGGACTCATTTGCACAAGATAAAAACATAGAAATTAGTCCAGAAGAAACAGCAAAATATTCGAGTGAAGTGGTAACATACAGGACAGAATGAAATAGTAAATGAGGCGCTGGAGGCACTCATCACAATCAGTGAACTGGAGCTGACAATATCCAAACTGAAAATGAGAAAGTCACCAGGAGCTGATGGTATCTCCAATGAAATGATCAGGAACCTAGGAATAATGGCCAAAGCAAAGCTGCTGCATATCTTCACTAACTGCTGGACCTTAGGCAGTGTTCCACAAGCCTGGAGAGAAGCAATCATGATAACCTCTCCTCAAATCAGGGAAAGACAGTTCTAGTCCCTCCATCTACAGACCAATTAGCCTCACTGCAAAACAATGGAGCGTATCATCAATCACAGTCTGCAGTGGTACAGTGAAAGTGAAAACATTCTTACGTCACAGCAGGCAGGCTGTAGACAGTGTTACTCTAAGAAATATTAGACTACCTACCTCGCTCAAAAAATTGAGGAAGCATTCCAAGAGAAGAAACTGGTGCTTGCGACATGATAGATCTAAAGAAAGCCTTTGATAACGTCTGGAAAGAAGGTCTGATGGAGAAACTGAGAAACTGTAAAGTCAGTGGAAGAATGTACAAATGGGTGAAAGCACACTTGCACAAAAGAAAGCATGAGTACAGATAATTGGACTCAAGAACAAGAAAGTACTACTGCATCACGGTGTTCCCCGGGGTGGAGTTCTGTCTCCCACACTTTTCCTAAATCTACATCAATAACCTTATTGCCAAACCACCACATGGAATTGAAGCGGCAATGTACACTGATGACCTGGTCCTATGAAGCACAATTGCACATGCATCAGTGGCCACCAGATCACTACAAAGAGCTGTAGATGCATTAGTTGCATGGCAAATAAATGGTGTGTCAGCATAAACACTGACAAGTGCAGTATTGCTCTGCTGCCTTGTAGGTAAACTGGGGGTAGTCAACGGCTAGGAAAAGCAAACCTGGAAAAAAAATGCTTGTCGAAGTCAGATGTATGGAGCCACAGGCTTGACGAAAGTGCAATAATACAACTGACTCAATCCATCCATCATGTGCCATGCCTGATTCAATAATACCAGTGAAAAGTGGACAGCTTATACATCTGCCGCAGCTGATTTCGAATGCTCAACTCGGGATGTTGGGGAATGATGAAACTGCGCGTCTCGCTATCCTGTAAGCCACTGTTCTGGTTTAGAACATGTATTACATATATTCAACACTACTGTATGGCACGGAAGCCTGGGCATTGAACAAGCAACTAGAAAGTCGAATAGATGCCCCGGAGATGTGGATATACAGAAGAATATGTTGTATTTCATGGAAACAGAAACAATCGAATACAGATATTCTAGAAAAACTAGGAATGAAAAGAGTGTCGATGAAAGAAATAAAGAGGCAAGTGAAATATTTCGGCCACGTTAAAAGTCATAACACTCTTATAATAAAAACCATACTGGGGAGCAAGGTTGAGGGCAAGCGAGCAAGAAGTAGACAATGATACAAGTGGGAAGATAACTTCAAGAGATGGACGAACATCAGTCTGACAGAATGTACAGTCAAGGCGAGAGACAGTGTTGGAGATCCATTGCAGCAAACCTTCATTGTGGAGACTGCACCTGATGGATTGATTGAGAACATGTGGGTAGACAAAAGTGAAGCCAAACTGGCAGAAGCATGTATCAGTGTTCCATGAAGACACAGGCCAGCGGCTGTTGCAGACTCATAGCTGACTTGTGATGTGGAGAAGGCACTTGATGACGAGGGGAAAGTAAGCTGGGATTTAAGTTGGTGGAAACTATATAAAGAACTTATGATCAGATGATGGAACTGTCTTGATAGCAAACAGTCAAAAGGAGCTTCAGAATATGATTGAAACATCGATGACAGTAGATACTGTATAATATGTCCGTAATTCAAAACAGTGTTTTCCCAAAGTGAATTTGCATAGGAAGACAGAAACAGTTGTTTGGACATTTTATCACTTATCTCATCAGAATTCTCCTGCAGATATCACACAACATAATCTAAAGCAACAAGATTAATCCTTCAAACTGAAATCACATATTCTAACAGTAATTTAGTCTACAATTTGTTTAACACACACAATGGACAAACGTTAAAGTTTGCAGAGACCATTGCTATACTATTCATTTAGCCAAGCCAAGGGGCTGAGTGGTCTAGAGGCATGGTGTCTGCCTCAAATACTTGAGGTCCTGGGTTCAAGCCCCAGTGAGGGCCGGGATTTTTTTCATGTGGACTTCTAGTAACAATTTCCCCTGATCTCTGGGTAGCGAGATCGGATGCCCGTGTGTATTGTTGCGCACGTAAAAAAATCCCTTGACAGTTGGAAATCGAAAAAGAGTAGGCTAACGGCGCTGCCCGGTCAAAATTTCGAGTTAAAAATCTACCCAAAGTATTTCAGGATCCTTGCCGGTGCTACGGAGTGCGTGCACTGAGCTGAGATTCTCCGGACTCAGGCTTGAGCTAGGAGTAGAACGGAGCACTTATGGATTACACCCGTATGCCGTGATGTTGATCCATCGACTAAACTAAACTAAACTGACAAGAAGGTCAAAGAAAGACTCTCGATTAAATGCCTAAAAGACAGAAATAATAATATTGAAAAATCAGCTGACCTCAGACTGAAGTCAACAGTTCTAATTTGAGGCAACTGAAGAAATTCAAATATTTGAATGTTATGAAAACATAAGATGAGTGATGTACCACAGAAATCAGAAGTAAAAATTGCATTTGATAACATGAAGACTAGGGATATAATTGAAAGCCAGGAAAGGTTTGTCAAATGTTACAAAGAACCAATTTTAACATATGGTTGAAAATTATGGATTGGACAGCAAAAGTTATTGAGCATCCATGGAGAAAAAAAGTAAAGGACCATTTGACATGCCTTAAGCTGTATTGGGTATATGGTGCCAAACCCACCTGCACCCAGCGGGTGATGTGGTCAGTACCGTGCTGGCCCACTTTACCTCCCACACATTTCCTGGTAACCATTTTAGGCTCGGTCAAAATGGAAGCCGCAGGTCAGCATGGCTGACTGGATAAGAGCTCTTGTTCTTTTAAACATGCGGTGTGCTGATGCTGAGGTATTGGGTCCAACCCCCACACCGGTCAGTGGGACTAAAATGTTGACTTCTCGTCCTTGACTTGGGGACGTTAATTGCAAGAACCTCTGAAGTTGGAGTGGGTTCATCTGATGACAAGAGACACTACTAATAATAGGAAAAGCTAATCCACACGCAAAAATCAGTCCAGTGGACTAGCAGTAGTATGTGTATGAACTAGGGCTTGAGTTCAAAGTGAGTGAGTGCCAAAAACAACAAGAAGCTCAGGTCCGTCCATCATGTGCCATGTCGATAAGTGTGGGCGATCATGATGCACCATTTCACTTGATGAGCAGAGTCGAAGATCAGCTCAGTGTTCTTGTCTTGACCATGGCACATGGTCAAGCCATCTAGGCACTTATTTCTCTGTCTTCTCCTTGTTCTCTTCCCTTCGATATTGTCAGTTGTCACCAAGTTCTCCAATTTATTTCTTCTCATAACATGCCCATATCATTTTGACTGTCTACGTCTAATTTCTCTACTCAGTTTACGATTTTCATTTGTTTCTTGTAGGACGTGGTCATTGGTTTTTCTGTCTGTCCATGGTATTCTTTGCTTTCTCCTCAGAAACTACATTTCCACAGCCATCAGATGTTTTTCAGCTTGACTGCTCATTGTCAACGCTTCACATCCATACAAAAGTACAGGCTCTGTGTAGCACTTCAACACTTTTTTTCTTGCAGCAAATGATATCTTTTTATTGGTCAGTATGTTTTTCATCTTTCAAAAGGCTGCCTTCACCATGGCGGTTCTTGTTCAAATCTCTTCAAGACATCTCCCATCAGGCCCATTACAGATAATTCAAATCCACTCCGATGAGGGATGAATCTATGACCACTGAACCACTACGCTGCCACAGCTCCCATGAACATCTGTACAACTGGCAAGTCACTACACAGCCACAGCTCCCACGAACATCTGTACAACTGGCAAGTCACTACACAGCCACAGCTCCCATGAACATCTGTACAACTGGCAAGTCACTACACAGCCACAGCTCCCATGAACATCTGTACAACTGGCAACACACTCGTGATGATAATTGTAGTTATGCATATAAAAAGACAAAAGATAAGAACATGTAATAAATACAACAAGGAAGACAGGGTATACAAAGCACAACAGTAGTTCTGCAGATAAATAGTCAAAAGACAAGAACATGTGATGAATATAACAAGGAGGACAGTGCATAAAACAACACTTTTTAAATACAAAAGAGACCAAATAAATATTAAAACAAGCAGTGTATTCTGTACAAATACATCACTGTGGTTTTTGTATGACAACAGCTGAATTAAACAATACAATTAATGATATTAAACTGTAAAAAATGGCAACAAACCACACACAGACACTATGCGAAACCATGACCATGAGTAAATCCAGATTATACAGCTTGCGGTACCACAATGTTGTTAGACCAATATCATACCTTCAACAACAATGCCGGTAACAAATGCAACAAAAGCAAACAATAAACTATAGCAGATTTATCACACAAATTCACAAAACTACACAACTGTGAATATTTCATTCTATTTTTGTAAATTAACAATATGTACAAAATCTGGCAATAATTACACCAATGCTCACGGCCTGGCCATGAATAGTTTGTTGAAAAAAATAAAGACACAAAAACAAAATTCACAGAAAACAACATTCCAGGTTTCATGTGGAAATAATGATCATACTCTATTTCTAAAACATGTGATAAAAAAATTCTGAACATGCACACACCTGGCTGAATTATTGAAGACAGCATGTTAGTCCCAGCAATAAATATGAAGACACACACAGAGAACATCAATCTAGTAACACAAACTAACATCATCTGTAACAAACATAAGTGATGTAAAAATAGTGCTGTCAAGTTTATCGGTGTAACATGCTAGGAACTAATACATCACGCATTAAAAGGCTGAAACAGTTCTAAAGTGTTATATTCACTTTGAAACAGGGCAAACATTAGATGATCTGACCATGTTGATTTAGATATATTCTAAAATGTTACAGTCGTTCTGAAACAAGGCAAATTGCATTAGATGATCTGACCATGTTGATTTAGACACATTCTAAAATATTACAGTCGTTCTGAAACAAGACAAATTACATTAGATGATCTGACAAACATACATGTTTGTGGAAAAATGTATAAATGGATCAGCCACTACCTTGAGAACAGAACTGCCAGGACAAAAGTACAAGGACAAACAAGCAAAATGATGCTGCTGGAGCAAGGTGTCCCCCAAGGAGGAGTTCTTTCACCAACATTATTCCTAGCATATATAAATGACATCACAGAAAATTTTCCAGCCAGAGTACACACATCCTCCTTTGCAGATGACCTAGCCATATGGACATCTGAAGAATATATTAGTACAGCTAACAGCAGAATACAGCAAGCCCTATTAGCACTAGAGGACTGGTCAAAATCATGGCTAGTGAAGACAAGTGAGGAGAAAACAACATGCACAGTGTTCTCCCTCTCAAATAAAACTCAGCAACCTAAGCTGGTATTGAATGGAAAAATATTGCGCCATGAAGAAAATCCAAACTATCTAGGAGTCACCTTTGATCGTCGCCTGACATGGAAGACACAGGTTGAGAAAAATCGAACAAGAGCAATGCAGAGAATGGCAATCATGAAAAAGCTTGCTGGTACAACGTGGGGAGCAGATGAGAAAGTTCTCAAGAAGTTATATACTGGACGGGTGAGGCCAGTACTGGAATATGGCATTGCAGCTTGGGCAACAGCAGCTAAGTCAAACTTTAACAAAATAAGTAGAGTCCAAAACCAAGGAATGCGAATCATAACTGGAAGCCTGAAGACAACGCCTATTAATGAACTAGAAAAGATCACTTGTTTACAACCAATGCAGGATAGAAGAGATAGCAGAGCCCAGCAACAAGCAGAAAAATTTAGAAGATTGACAGACCACCCTATGTACAACAGATTTAATGGTTTTGGAAAGGGAAGACTGAAGCGTAGCAACTTTGTAGAAACTGCAAAACGAAGGATTAGGGCAGATCCTATACTTAACATATCAACAGTCAAGCCCATACACAATGCACACAAGTTCCCAGCTTGGAGACAGCAGCAACTGCCTGAGATGATAGAAAAACATTCCTGGTATTGAGAAAAAGAACACTCAGCATGAAACCGAAAGAAGAGAAATAACCCTAAACTACATAAAAGAACATTACCCAAGCAGGAATTGGACCCATGCATATACAGATGGATCAGCCAAAAATTCAATAGAGAATGGAGGAGGAGGAATTCTCCTAAATTTAAAAAATGGAGTGAAACAAACACACTCAATGGCAACTGGAAAATTTTCAAGTAACTTCAAAGCGGAGGTAGAGGCTTTGAAAACTGCAGCAGAAATGCTCCTGATGGAGGAAAATAAAGAGAAGCAAATAGCTATCTTCACAGATGCAAAGTCAGCTGTCTCAATACTGAAGAGCAATAACAGCACAGAACTAACTGACCTAAGAGCAGCACTCCATGGTCTATGCCAGAAATCCAAAAAAGTTGTAATACAGTGGATCCCATCACATTGCAGTATACCTGGAAACGAAGAGGCTGACAGACTGGCAAAAGAGGGGGGACGACTACCACAGCCTGACATAGACATAACCTATAATGAGGTAAAGAGGTTGATAAAAAGCACTTATAGAACCAAATGGGAATCAGAGCATCCAGGCCATCAGAAGGATGATGCATATTACAAACTCGACCGAAGAGAACAAGTAGCAATCTTCAGACTTCGCACAGGACATAACAGGCTGAAATACCACTTGTTCAATAAACTAAAGATAGGAGATACCGATGAATGTAATTGTAGAACTGGAAAAATGACAGCAAAACATTTGCTGCAGGATTGCCCAACGTATGCAGAACAGAGAAAGATATTTTGGCCCACACCTGTTTCATTTGAGGACAAGCTCTATGGAGATATCAACAAGCTAAAGTTGACCACAGCTTACTTTAACTACATACAGGTTGACATTTAAAGGTGCATGAAGACCCAGAGGCATGAAATGGAATATTGCTTGGATAGCAAATCCATTATGTGGAAAGTCCAAATCGAAAGCTCGCTGTGTGGGCTTCATAAGAGGTGGAAAAGTGTCTTAGTGGCACAAAATGGAATATTGCTTGGATAGCAAATCCATTACGTGGAAAGTCCTAATCAAAAGCCCATTGTGTGGGCTTCATAAAAGGTGGAAAAGTGTCCTAGTGGCATGAAATGGAATATTGCTTGGATAGCAAATCCATTACGCGGAAAGTCCGAATCAAAAGCCCATTGTGTGGGCTTCACAAAAGGTGGAAAAGTGTCCTAGTGGCACAAAATGGAATATTGCTTGGATAGCAAATCCATTACGTGGAAAGTCCGAATCAAAAGCCCACTGTGTGGGCTTCATAAAAGGTGGAAAAGTGTCCTAGTGGCACAAAATGGAATATTGCTTGGATAGCAAATCCATTACGTGGAAAGTCCGAATCGAAAGCTCACTGTGTGGATGTCATCTGCAGACTGCATACTTCTGGTTTCCGGAAGAACAGCCTATGGTGAACGGAAGGCCCAATATACGGAAGTGAGGCTAAGCAGCCATGTGCAGGACGTGACGATTCCTTGGGTGAGCCCAGTACCAGAGCGCTATGTATCGGCTCTGCAAGTATGGAAGCCTCCTTGGATGGCGGGGAATGCCCATGGTCTGCCCCTGCCTTCCCTTGAGGGCTAACCAGGATCTGTGGCTGTTCTATATGGACCAGCTGGGATGGGGGATAACACCACAACAGTGAGAGTCAAACGTCCGAAGAAACCCCCGGGAAGGTTAACCCGGTCAACAAATGCCCGCAGAAGTCGGATGTGTCGGCCTAACGGCGCAAGAACGCAGCTCTGCTGTAAACAGGCACAACGCAATCACATCCGAAAAAAACAAAACGGATGAACGAAGAAGAAGAAGAAGATGATCTGACCATGTTGATTTAGACACATTCTAAAATATTACAGTCGTTCTGAAACAAGACAAATTACATTAGATGATCTGATCACATTTGCTGTGACAGGTTTTAATTGTTACAGTCAAGCCTGAAACCATTCTAAAATGTTCAAATCTGAAGCAACATTCTAAAATGTTAGTCAAATCTCAAACATTATTCTAAAATGTTACAGTGAAGTCTGAAATCACATACTAAATTGTTACAGTCAAGTTTGAAACCACATACTAAATTGTTACAGTCAAGACTGAAGCACATACTAAATTGTTATGGTTAAGTCTAAAACCACATACTAAAATAATGCAGCCAAGCCTGAAATCACACTAAAATTTTACAGTCAAGCCTGAAACCATAATAAAATGTTAGTCAAGCCTGAATCACATACTAGATTGTTACAGTCAAGTCTGAAGAACATACTAGATTGTTACAGTCAAGCCTGAATCACATACTAGATTGTTACAGTCAAGCCTGAAGCACATACTAAATTGTTACAGTCAAGCCTGAAGAACATACTAAATTGTTACAGTCAAGCCTGAAACCATACTAAGTTGTTAGTCAAGTCTGAAGAACATACAAGATTGTTACAGCCAAGCCTGAAACCATATTAAAATGTTACAGTCAAGCCTGCAACTATACTCAATTGTTACAGTCAAGTCTGAAGCACCTACTAAATTGTTACAGTCAAGCCTGAAACCAAACACTGAAAGATTGCAGCCAAGACTGAAACAAAGCAAGCTACATTAGAATATCTGACCACATAGAAAACAACAGTCTAAAAGACAGCTAAAGTGACAATACAATGAACCCACGAGAACCACACGTGAACATGACTAATTTTGATCCAGACATGCAATAACCAATGTATTTAAGTATGAAGAATTCAAGGCATTCATATTTACAACAATCATGTTTTTATTAACAATTATGCTTGAATATGGAACACTTTTCTCCTTTAAACACTAAATTAATGACAAACACTGCGTCAGTATAAAGGCATTAAGAACATCAATCAATGGACAAGTCACAATATGACAAAACTAATAGATGTGTGTTTCCTGAGGTACAAATAGTCCACCCTACAGGCTGACACTAGCAAGTACCTAGTTATAATGCAAAATGAGGTAGCTACTTTCCTCCATCTCAAATTCAGCATTTACGGTTTCCTTTCTGGACCTGCCTGTGCATTTCAACCTAGGGCATGTTTGGCTATGTAAAATACAGTGAGCTGTGGAGAAAGAGTAGTTAAAGCACTTTCCTACCAAGATACTGGCTAAATTAAGGCAAATAATATTTTCCCAAGTGCCGAGATAAAGAAGCTCAGCAACAGTTATTATTAATTTTTTTTTGCATATCCTTTACAGGACATCGCTGTCAACACCAGCATCTTTCAGCTGTATGTTGATTTCTTGGCAAGATTACGCTCAGTAGTTTACCATTGCTTTCTGAGTGGCCGGCTCACATAGCCCGGGCCCGTAAGTTACCGATGCGATTCAAACCACTGCTGATTCTCACCGTCATCATGTTACCGACGAGAGTATACGAGATTACGGGGAAAAGTCATAACCTCTAATCCACGAAGCCGGCAACAGTTATTATTATAGCAAATAATAATTTGCAAGAGGTTTTGGAATTGTGTGATTATTTTGCAAGCAATTAACAACTACTGACATTTTGTAATACATAATTGACAAGTATATCATGATAACAACACCTAACACTGATTATCAGAATTCACGCCACAGCACCCAGGAAACAGCCAATATGTGCGCTGTCTCTCGTAGCTGATGTCCGAGTGTAGGGAGGCTGACTGCACCCATAGCGCACTGATTGTGAATGCACCTATGTTGTCCCTGCCTGTGGTTATCCCAGCTACTGCCACATAATGATGGCTAATGACCTAACATTCACTGGCAAAGCTGTCAAACACATCTCACAACAACTAAGTCAACACCAGCCTAGGGAGTAGTGGTTATCCCAGCTACTGTCACATAGTGATGGCTAATGACCTAACATTCACTGGCAAAGCTGTCAAACACATCTCACAACAACTAAGTCAACACCAGCCTAGGGAGTAGTGGTTATCCCAGCTACTGTCCACATAATGATGGCTAATGACCTAACATTCACTGGCAATGCTGTCAAAACACATCTCACAACAACTAAGTCAACACCAGCCTAGGGAGTAGTGGTTATCCCAGCTACTGTCACATAATGATGGCTAATGACCTAACATTCACTGGCAAAGCTGTCAAACACATCTCACAACAACTAAGTCAACACCAGCCTAGGGAGTAGTGGTTATCCCAGCTACTGTCACATAATGATGGCTAATGACCTAACATTCACTGGCAAAGCTGTCAAACACATCTCACAACAACTAAGTCAACACCAGCCTAGGGAGTAGTGGTTATCCCAGCTACTGCCACATAATGATGGCTAATGACCTAACATTCACTGGCAATGCTGTCAAACACATCTCACAACTATGTCAACACCAGCCTAGGGAGTAGTGATTATCCTGCAGTAGTTTCTACATAAATGTCTGGCTCATCCAGACTTCATATTTACACAATTTGGCCTAATCTAATATGAAGGTGTGAATACAGTAAGAAACAGTGGTAGCAAAAATTAATGCCATGAACAAGAACTACACAGGCGACTAATGCATATAATTTCATGAACAGAAGCTTTTAACAACATTAAAAACCCATTTTGTATTGCCACAAAATTAGTTGCAAATCATGAACTTTGTCTCACCAGTATCAACATGTGTGTGATTTTTTTTACAATAAAAAATGTGAAACACAATAGTTCCAGAGAGCAGATGTACACTTTCAGCACCACCATTCTCTACCCCAACAGTTGTGGCATTTTCTGTGTTCTTGCATTTTACATTTAGGAAAATGCTATAAATTTGTGTTTCTTTCACTGGAATAAACACTTAAAACTGACTCAAAACAATGTTTTCCCTTTGTGAATTTGAATAATAAGCCACAAACAAAAGGCTGCACAATTTATTGTCTGGCATATTCTCTGCATCTCGTCAGTAGCACACTGCAGAAGTTACTCAACATAAAACAATACATTTTTCAAGGTGAAATATACAACATACATATAGTTAAAATTGAGGTTGTTTCCAATTCCTGGATCTTCTAAAAGAAAGTTAGTTGCATATCCTTTACCAGACACCACAGACAACCCAAAATTGTTTGGCTGTTCGTGATTTCTTGGCAAGTTTACGTTCAGCAGTTTGCCATTGCTTTCCAAACAACTGGCACCCATACTTTTGTGTGGAAATCAAACCAAAGGCGGTCTGCTGCCAAATTGCCTGCAGCTGTGTTTCCAACGAGGTATATGGGATTATAAATTGCATTGGTAATCCCTTCTTCGCAGAAGAATTCGGCAATATTGTCCTGGCATACATTGCATGTTGTCTTCTTTAGTGTTCACAATAGCTTAATGGTGTTTATCAGTTTTTATTAACTGTTCACAATAGCTTAATGGCGTTTATCAGTTTTTATTAACTGTTCACAATAGCTTAATGGCATTTATCAGTTTTTATTAACTGTTCACAATAGCTTAATGGAGTTTATCAGTTTTTATTAACTGTTCACAATAGCTTAATGGAGTTTATCAGTTTTTATTAACTGTTCACAATGGCTTAATGGCATTTATCAGTTTTTATTAACTGTTCACAATAGCTTAATGGAGTTTATCAGTTTTTATTAGCTGTAGTAACTGAAGGGCAATGCAGTAGTAATGAGGCTAGACAAGTTGTCACTGGTTCAATCTGCATCAGGGCTGACAGGAATTTTAAAAAAAATTGGTGCGGGTTCTCGGGTTGACCCAGCCTAAAATGGGTACCACGAAATGTCTTGGGAAGTAAATGCAGTCAACGTGATACTGAGCACATGACCCACTACATGCTGACCGGTCTATACAAATACGGGTTAGTTCCACATGACCCACTACATGCTGACCGGTCTATACAAATATGGGTCCAGCTCCACATGACCCACTACATGCTGATCGGTCTATACAAATATGGGTCCAGCTCCACATGACCCACTACATGCTGACCGGTCTATACAAATATGGGTCCAGCTCCACATGACCCACTACATGCTGACCGGTCTATACAAATATGGGTCCAGCTCCACATGACCCACTACATGCTGACCGGTCTATACAAATATGGGTCCAGCTCCACATGACCCACTACATGCTGACCGGTCTATACAAATATGGGTTTAGTTCCACATGACCCACTACATGCTGACCGGTCTATACAAATATGGGTTTAGTTCCACATGACCAATGTGCCTTAAGGTGTGTACAAGACACTGAAGTTTTCTGATTGTACAGACCAGAGGGGCAGGATAAGGGCACAAACTTGGAAGTATTACAATACCAGGGCAGGAGAAGGACACAAACTTGGAAGTATTACAATACCAGGGCAGGAGAAGGCCACAAATGTGGAGGAACTATTACAATACCAGGGCAGGAACTCACAGTGGGTATGTGAATTGTTAGATCCATCCCACTTTGCAAGCCCGAGTGCATTGTATAGGTAGCCAGTCTTTCTCTGAGACAGCAAACGCCAAGAGCTGACAATTCCTCATCCGCCAAACAGCATTCATGCATTGTGGCAACATCCTAACCATTACAGCAACGCACATGTTTTGATTTACAAAAGACTGTGTTAATTCAGATGCTCAGTATGTGACCTTAAAATCACAGAAACCCTGATGTATCCTTGAACTAACCATTGAAACAGATGCTGCAGCTGTATTTCAGCTGACAACTACACAACTTTCCCCAAGGCTTGGCCAGTTCTCACCCTCAGATATACATGGCTCTATACACATTTGGGCCTCACAGGAACTACAGAGTTCATGCAGTGTGTTGAGATTCTCCTATGGGAAGAGATTGGACCACTTATGGAGGCATCCGCTGCAATGATGATCCTATACAAATGAAACCAAACTTGGATAGCAGGTTTCAATTCATAAAATATTTGTCATGTGGTGGCTTTAGTCATAGGCAAGGGGGGAAGTTAAGGCCGTTGTGATGCATGTAAAGGGATGCCTCGTATCACACCTCGAGCACTCAGGGCTCTGTGCTGGTCTTATGGAACCCAGTGCAACACTTCTGCCACAAATGCTCATAAACCACGGACAAGTGGTGGTTAAAGGTCTGAACCAAACTGGCAGGTGATCTCGGAGTCATGGCCTCTGGAGATGTACTGACCAGAAACTATTCTGCTGCTCATCATCTCATTCCCAAATCATGGGTACATGTTCACTGAAGGTGTGCTCTACTAATGTGATATAAGCGTTCTAGTGTCCACTGAGTATAAATAATACTAATGTGATATAAATGTTCTAGTGTCCACTGAGTATAACTAATACTAATGTGATATAAATGTTCTAGTGTCCACTGAGTATAATACTAATGTGATATAAGTGTTCTAGTGTCCACTGAGTATAATACTAATGTGATATAAGTGTTCTAGTGTCCACTGAGTAAAATACTAATGTGATATAAAAGTTATAGTGTCCACTGAGTATAATACTAATGTGATATAAGTGTTCTAGTGTCCACTGAGTATAACTAATACTAATGTGATATAAGTGTTCTAGTGTTCACTATGACTCCTAGTAATGTGATAAAAGCGTTCTAGTGTCCACTGAGTATAAATAATACTAATGTGATATAAATGTTCTAGTGTCCACTGAGTATAACTAATACTAATGTGATATAAATGTTCTAGTGTCCACTGAGTATAATACTAATGTGATATAAGTGTTCTAGTGTCCACTGAGTATAATACTAATGTGATATAAGTGTTCTAGTGTCCACTGAGTATAATACTAATGTGATATAAATGTTCTAGTGTCCACTGAGTATAAATAATACTAATGTGATATAAGTGTTCTAGTGTCCACTGAGTATAACTAATACTAATGTGATATAAGTGTTCTAGTGTTCACTATGACTCCTAGTAATGTGATAAAAGCGTTCTAGTGTCCACTGAGTATGACTCCTACTAATGTGATAAAAGCGTTCTAGTGTCCACTGAGTATGACTCCTACTAATGTGATACACGTGTTCTAATGTCCACTGAGTATGACTCCTACTAATGTGATAAAAGTCTTCCAGCGTCCACTGAGTATGACTACTACTAAATAACAATTAATTTCCAATATCCACTTGTCATCTACTAAACAGGCTATCGGTGTTAAGAATGTCCCCAATCTGCTGCATTGAATGTTCCAAGGCCTTTAGGTGGCAACAAGTGGCTCAACAGTCACCAAATGGAAAGTTATGGGCTAGCAAATCTGGAGTGTCAAACCTGGTCGCTTAGTGTTCGGAGGTCATTGAAGTCCCAAATGCTAGCCTGTCTTCTGGTCTCCACAGGCACAGTCTGTGATGAACAGGAGGCTCAATACATGGAAATGATGCTAAGCAGCCATGTTCAGTACATGATGATTCTTTGGGTGAGCTAAGTACCAGAGCATCATGTAGCAGTTCTGTATTAATGGAAGCCATCTTGGATAGTGGAGATTGCCTTTGGTCTGCTCTTGCCTTCCCTTGAGGGCTGATCAGCGTGCATGTGGCTGTTCTGAACAAGTTTGTTGGGAAAACGACATGTGGATGAAAGGGCAAAGATAGTATAATGATTCTGAAGCCATGGAATGTCACATGAAACTCCTAGAAGGCTAATCCAGTTAACAAATGCCAGGAAGAAGTTGCATATGTCAGCCGAAGGGCACAAATATGCTCTGCTGTAAACAGGCACAAAACAATTATGTAAAGAAATGAAAAGGATAATAAAGGAATCAGCAGACATTCTATGACACTTAAGAAGTGCCAGCTTAGTGTGCAATATGCATAGGAGACTATGGTAGTGAAGAATCACTGAGTTTCTCTCAGTTGTGGAATAAAGGAAATTGCTAAAATGTCATTTTATTTTTTAAAAAGTTGCATATCCTTTACAGGACGTTGCAGTCAACATCAGCATTTTACTGCCGTTGTTGATGTCTTGGCAAGTTTTACGTTCAGTAGTTTGCCATTGCTTTCGGAACGACCGGCTCCCATACCAAAACGTTAAAACCAGCGCGACACGGTCTGCTGCCAAATCAGTCACTGCTGAAAAAATGTCATATATATATCTCAATGTATATAGGCTCTTCTTCCCTTCCCAAAGTCCATAAACCAGGGGGATGTACAAGAAACCAGGGTGATGTGCAAGACCAGTATTGAAGCATCACATCTACGGAGAGATATAATATATTAGGGGTTAACCAGGCCACGAGTCAGTACATGGCTGAGATTAGCCCTAGGTTGATGTTTCTTCTAAACATTTGAAGATTTCACTGCCAGCAGACCTCAGCCCAAATGCCAGAGGTTCAACTCAGCCTTAAAACAAGAATTAAATGTGTCCCAGGCATGGATGGCCAGATGACAGAACAATCAGTGTGCTGCAGAAACCATTAACAAACAAACTCTGCAACATCTGTTGTGGGAGAATAAAGATCTATCTACAGACAAGCGTGGGAGTATCACAGAGATATCAGATGTGGCCAAATAGTGAAGATTTTGTGTTTGGCTTTCACTCATGTTGTACTAGAGCAGAGTCCTCACATGTGCTACTACTATTGCTAGTAGTTGCTTCGGTCTTTGTCCATCAAGTGGACTACTATTGCTAGTAGTTGCTTCGGTCTTTGTCCATCAAGAATGCTGATGACCATTCATTTCATCAAGTGGTGTTTAAAATTTGGAGCCGTGAGTTCTAAGATGGCTGGCAAGCCCTATTTTGGCTGGAAATGTTCTTTGACAGTGTGGGCAAACAATGTTTGACGTTCCAAGGAGGAGGATCTCCTGCAGTGGCTTTTTTTGGTAAGCCTTTTATCACATAAGTAGTTGCTAGTGCCTGTGCAAAGTAGTTGCTACTGCTAGTGAATGCACTGACTCATTTTACCCTCCCTATTACCATTGTCCTTCACAACAGGCAAAGCCTCTCAATCTTCTAAAGTACTTGTAATTTACCTCGGCCTTTTGGCTAAGATCAAAGTGTTTTGATCTTGCCAGGGCCACATGCAGAGGCGGTCAATTGAATGACACACAGGGATGTGGGGAGACACACAGGGATGTGGGGAGACACACAGGGACATGGGGAGACACAGGGATGTGGGGAGACACACAGGGACGTGGGGAGACACACAGGGACGTGGGGACCTGATGAGGTGGCTCTGACCCCTGGGGGAACTTCTTATTTTTGAAAAAAAAAAGGCAAACGAGAAGTCAACATTTAAGTGCAACTGACCGGCGTGGAACAAACCAATTACGCTGCTGTTGGAACAGGAAGTTTAAGTGTTCTAAACCTCTCAGCCATGTAGACCTCTGACCAGCGTGGAACAAACCAATTACGCTGCTGTTGGAACAGGAAGTTTAAGTGTTCTAAACCTCTCAGCCATGTAGACCTCTGACCAGCGTGGAACAAACCAATTACGCTGCTGTTGGAACAGGAAGTTTAAGTGTTCTAAACCTCTCAGCCATGTAGACCTCTGAACAGTTAGACGAGAAAGATATCATTCACACATTCCTTACATAATCCTGTTGAGATTTTAGCAATCCACTGGAAGCAGTTCATTATGTTCGACATAAATACCAAAAACTTGTCACAAAAACAAGAAAGATACTGCCAGCTCTCAAGCTATAATACACAGCAGAAAAAGCAACACATGACACTTTAGCTCAGCAAATAAAGGTATGAACCATAACAATATAGGCCAACATGCTAGAGATGACACATGAGTTCCTGCAAATTATATCAATTATCACTAATAAATATTTACATCAATCTGTCAATTTTCAGTGAACCATAACAATATAGGCCGACATGCCAGAGATGACGTATATGAGTTCCTGTATCCTATATCAATTATCCCTAATGAATATTTATATCAATCTGTCAATTTTCAGTGGGCACACTGACACAATTTTTAGGAGGTTATGCTGACAATGGCATTAGTGTGGTTGGACACAGGTTCGATGCCTGCACTGACCAACCTCAATGGTAGATAAGGACAGGCCACCTATTTCTCTGTGCACTCAAGCCTACAAACTTTGATGGCCTAACACTTTACATAATCCCTCCTCTGCCAGTTTTAAATACTTCAATTAAAAACTTTCTAAAATTCTTTAGCATGCAATAACATAACAGTTGACCAGCTTTGGAAATTTCACATTGCCAGTAAAGCATCTTGCAGATAGTTTTTGGCTGTGATGAGTCACCTTAAATTGTTTTAAAAACCAGTATCTAACATATGTACAGTATAGACAAACGAGACAAAAAAGGCTGGTTGTAATCTGTAAATATACTGTAGATGTTGCCAGCATTATAAACTATTATTTGCGAATGAGAAAGGGGGGAAAGAAATAATTTAGTTCTATTTAGAGTGGTTCTATGTATAGTTTGAGGTCTCCTTTGTAGATGGTTTCGATGTTCAGTTACCTCATGTAAGGCAATAACATGGCTTGAGACACAGACATTCACTCGGGCATGTTTCCTTGGTGACTCAATGAGTAAGCTCAGGAAGATAGGGGTGGGGTGGCTCCTGAAGACCGTAGTTGCTGTCTCTGTAGCGATCTTGGCTAGCAAAGATTAGTTTCATTTATTGTGCCAGTGTATGCGGGTGTACAAGGAAATGAACGGACTGACAGGCTTGCAGGTAAGGCTACCGTGGAAGGTAGATGAGCCATGGACCAGGCTGATATTCTGAATGCTCTGCGAGAAGTAAGTCTTTTGCGAGAACCAAGTGATGACTGTGAATCTACAACCATGGTCAGACTGCGAGAACAGCAAGTTAAAAGAGGTGTGGCCAAACAAGAACACTATGCAGGAAGCCAAAGAAGAGTAACTGGTGTCGTTAGCCGCTTCACGCTGCGGGATTTACTGAAGAGAGTATTCGAGCCCTTATGGACTGAATGGTTCTATGTACAATGAGGATGATCTGTCAACTAACTAACTAGATAATTCAATGCTGTGTGTGGAGAGGAGACAAGTCAGAGCTACAGGATAATGGCAGAGGTTAAAGACAAGAGAATCAAATTCAAAGTGCTGGAATTTAGAATCAAGCTCATCGTGCCGGACATTACCTCATCAGGCAAGGTCTCTCTCTGCAGATTAAAAGTTTCTCAATCTCTAGCCAGTTCTCCTGCCTAAGCTCCCCCAACCCCAAGTTTTCTACATATATTCAGTGTACACCCTTGCCTCTTCTTCCAGGAACCATCTCCTCACTGTTCTGTCCAAGTCGCTGCTGCATTTAATGAGTGTGAACAGCTGTGCTGACATTACCATCATTTACTCTACCACTTTCAGCCAACCATTGTGAATTTCAGATGTGAACAGTGCTTACATTATCATCATAAACTACTAATTTCACATAGCCACAGTGTGTGAGTAGCTTAGGATATGAAGAGTGCTGGCATAAGCACAATTTATTGTACTACATTACTGGCTCAAGGAAAATACTATTAAACCCACTTACACCCTAATTTCCATTCAGAGAACTATAAAAGATTTTTACAACATTAGTTGCATGTCCTTTACAGGATGTCACTGCCTACCCCAGCATTTTTTGGCTGTTTGCAATTTCTTGGCAAGTTTACGTTCAGTAGTTTGCCATTGCTTTTTGAATGCAGCACTCATACCATTCATAAAAGCCAATGCTAGGCAGTCTGCTGCCCCGTTTAAAGTAGTAATATCCCATTTATTCAACATGAGCAGTATAACAGACAAGTGGCTTTATGAAAGTAATAGTTCTCATGCTTCCATAGAGGACAAAATTAAAGTACTAGTTCCCCTTACTTCCATTCAGAGAACTATAACAGATAAATGGCGCAATGAAAGTATCAGTTCTACTCTGCTTCGATGCAGAGCATCATAGGTATAATTAACTGCAAAATCAGGACTGTCATATCCCATTTCCATGAATATAATGAGGTGGTAAAGAGATTGCAGACAGTTGGACTCTCCAGTTTTGATACTAATATCAGTTACAGCTCATCGCTCTCGTGAAACCAACAAGATGGCATGTTACTAGAAGTCCGACTGTTAGTGTGCTATGTGCAGAAGCTGACTGAGCTATATCTCCTGCTAAACACCACAATTTTAAAACAGCTGTGTCAAGACTGAGCTACATCTCCTGCTAAACACCACAATTTTAAAACAGCTGTGTCAATGCTAAGCTACATCTAAAACAGCTGTGTCAATACTAAGCTACATCTAAAACAGCTGTGTCAATACTAAGCTACATCTAAAACAGCTGTGTCAATACTAAGCTACATCTAAAACAGCTGTGTCAATACTAAGTTACATCTAAAACAGCCGTGTCAAGACTGAGCTACATCTAAAACAGCTGTGTCAAGACTGAGCTACATCTAAAACAGCTGTGTCAAGACTGAGCTACATCTAAAACAGCTGTGTCAAGACTGAGCTACATCTAAAACAGCTGTTTCAAGACTGAGCTACATCTCCAGCTAAACACCACAATTTTAAAACAGCTGTGTCAATACTAAGCTACATCTAAAACAGCTGTGTCAATACTAAGCTACATCTCCTGCTAAACACCACAATTTTAAAACAGCTGTGTCAATACTAAGCTACATCTAAAACAGCTGTGTCAATACTAAGCTACATCTAAAACAGCTGTGTCAATACTGAGCTACATCTAAAACAGCTGTGTCAATACTAAGCTACATCTAAAACAGCTGTGTCAATACTAAGCTACATCTAAAACAGCTGTGTCAATACTAAGCTACATCTAAAACAGCTGTGTCAATACTGAGCTACATCTAAAACAGCTGTGTCAAGACTGAGCTACATCTAAAACAGCTGTGTCAAGACTGAGCTACATCTAAAACAGCTGTGTCAAGACTGAGCTACATCTCCTGCTAAACACCACAATTTTAAAACAGCTGTGTCAAGACTGAGCTACATATCCTGCTAAACACCAGTTTTAAAGTCTACAAAAACTGAACATCAAAGAACACTGTCTCATTAGTAGCCTCATTACAATGCATGAGAGAGGCGACCTGACAAGTGACTGAGAAACTTTTCAGTGGGCTGTGATGGCAGCGATGTCAGGCAAAGAACCTCCTATGTGATGACAACACACCAAAACTGATTTACCTGTTAAAAATGTTGTAGTTTGTGACTCGGTATCTACTTCTTTCAGTTTCTTTTTGTAATTACAATTTGATTAGTGTTATTCATATTGACCATGTTGATAAGCATGGGAGGTCATGGTTCCCATCTCACACAATCACCAGAGTCTTGGATCAACTCTGTGCTCTTGCCATGTGGCCAAGACATCCAGATATTCATCTCTCTGCCTTCCCCTGGCTCTTTCCCCGTCAGTTTTGCCAGTATTAGTGTTATAAACATGTTTCTAATGCTGGATAGAGGCACAGCTGGATAGAGGCACAACTAATTTGTACAATATTTATTACTGATACAAATGTGTTTTTAATGTGTCAAGAAGAACATGAAAGAATCAATTAACTGCTACTGCTGATCAATGTCAGTGACAATATCTGATGCCTCATATTTTTTGTATATAAAACATTGACACCAATGGGTAATAAACATCAGAAATGCAAAAACCAGATAATACAATATCTTTTCAAATTTAATTAGGCAACATAAGTACTATTTTCAGGCATGTACTGACATCTAAACAGCAATACATTTTGTGAAAAAATCTGTACAGATGTGTGAAATTGTATGTTTAATCACAGAAAACACAAAAAAGAGATTGCACGATTTAATACCTGCCATATTTTGCTGCATCATGTCAGGTGCATAATGCAGTGTTATGTATACTGAAAACTATGTTTTCTGTTAAGCCAAAGTATAATTTATTTATTCACTTCATATAATATATATATATATATATCTGCAGTATGCTTCTGATGAGATGCAGTGAGATAAGCCAACACCTGATGAGATGCAGTGAAATATGCCAACACCTGAAGAGATGCAGTGAAATATGCCAACACCTGAAGAGATGCAGCGAAATATGCCAAACAAAAAGAATTGTGCGACCTATTGCTTGTGTCTTCTGTGTTAAAATTCATGAAGTGAATACACTGTTTTGAAATGCTATGTTCTCAATGTCACATGACACATTATATCCGGGACTAGCTGAACAACAATAAATCATGTCTGATATATGGGCATGCATCTCTGTAACATTTACCAATGTGCTGCAAACATTCATGACAATTGTTACACATAAAAATAAAGAATAATGAATTATTACACTGACTTAAGAGTAGGAGCGCGACAAGTGTAGTTCAAGGCAGTCAAACACTTTCACAGGCCTTGGCGTGTGTTGGACATATGGTGCTAGCCCCATATTTGTGTCGACCAATCGGCACTCAACAAGGTGATATGGCAATATCACGCCCCAACAACTGTGGTGGAGATAGTTTATTTGTGTCTAACTTTACACCCCACCCAACATAGGTTTGATATAATTGTATAATAGACCACCCCTTTGACTACACCCCCCCCCCCCCACCACACACACACACACACCACCACCACAATATAAGTTTTGTGCTTAGCTATGAAACAACCATCTCACGTACAATTTTTGTGACTAATTTGCTGTCAAATCTCTTCACCACTCTAATCTTGTACATTAACTGTCTAATCTTCACCACTCTAATCTTGTACATAAGCTGTCTAATCTTCACCACTCTAATCATGTACATTAGCTGTCTAATCCTTCACCACTCTAATCATTTACATTTTCTGTCTAATCTTCACCACTCTAATCTTGTACATTAGCTGTCTAATCTTCACCACTCTAATCATGTACATTAGCTGTCTGATCTTCACCACTCTAATCATGTACATTTGCTATCTGATCTTGACTACTCTAATCATGTACATTTTGTGTATAATCTTTACCACTCTAATCATTTACATTTGATGTCTAATCTTCACCACTCTAATCATGTACATTTTCTTTCAAATCTTCACCTCTGACAACTGAATTATTGACGTGGTGTTTTGACATCTGTGACAAGCCTAATTTCTTACAATCAACAACATTACATTTACTCATTGCCTGGTTCAGAATCATGATTAACCTGATGTTACCACACACCAATGTTTGTGTGTGTGCTTATTCCATAGAAGATAATACAAACTGCAGAGAACATATACAAAACTACACTGAACCTTGTTAACAAGAAGTTCATTGCATTTTCACGTATTAAAAACAAAAGAATGAAATTTTACACATGAGCAACATGTATGTATGCATGCATGCTAGCTGAGGAGTCTGACGAACCAAAGAGTACTACCTGGGGGCTTCAAACATCACCTTCATGATGTTACGTGATGCACAGAAATGGACCTATGGGTAACAGGAACTTGGCAGCTCTATCGTGACAACACAATTCTTTGCATCTAATTCAGAATTTCTTGGACAAATACAATATTCCTCTTTTTCATCAGGCTCCCCCTACTCTCACAACATGGCTCCTTGTGATTTGTCACCGTTCCCAAAGCTAAATGTGCTGCTGAAAGGGACTCAATGTGAGTCACAAAACAGCGTCCAGGGGTCCAGGTGTACTCCACTCCCAAAGTGACCATCCTCAAATGTCCCCAACAATGATCAAGAGCAGTTTCAAGAGGATCAGGGTTTCAGACCTACAGGTGAGTAATCGGGCAAAGGTCTGATACTATTTAAACAGACAAACACACACATGTGTATGTATATGTATGTGTGTGTGTGCACGTGCATGCATCTCTGTGTCTGCCTCTGTGTGTGGGGTTTTTGTTTTTAATGTCTGTCTCTCTCTCTCAATACACACACACACACATCACACTAGCTGTTTGTGGTTAACTCTTCTACTACTCATCATTTAAAACAAAACACTTGCAATAATAAACTGCAGTAACAGCTTAAAGGACATAATGCACATTTCAAATTTGTACAGCAAAACAAAATAGGAAAATTTTAACAAAATTTATACAATTGGCTAAAAATTATGACATACCTCACAAAGTTCTAAATTAAAAAACAGCAGAGATTGAAAAGTAAAACAAAACATCCACAGAAACAGGACAATTGACTTGTGTTGCTTATATATGTTTGTGTATACACTGGCTCGGTTTGCAATTCAACAGTAGTACTTGAATTGCAGACAGTCACAACTCACTCAAGAATGTGAATATACTGCCACTACTTACACAGCCAAATAGAATCAGTCATTAATATGTCAGCATTTGGTTCTTCATGTGATCACTACTACAACTGCTGCCCTTTTGCCAATATTTATTGAAAAGCCTACAGGCAACATGTAGACATACTAAAACCGACATACTCAAGCTTCACACCAGAACCATGGACAGAGATCCCAGCCTTACCAAATAGTCTTTGAAGTCCTAGGAATAACTTCCAAAAATGAACACATCAAGTTAAAACAAGGAGACCTTTCACTTTACATGCTAAGGAAACAGTATCATCCCTCTAACATACGGACACAAGTGTTGTATAGATGGTTCTACTAAAGAGGCCACACAAAAAACAGAAAAAAGGGAGGCAGCAGAATTTACAAAAATCCTAATGGAAAAGAAAAAAATACACTGCACGATGGCAGGAACAATTTGCACTAACTTCAGAACACGAGGCCATGGCCCTTCTCACAGCTGAACAGATTTTCAATAGTTGTGTGAAACTCCAAAAACCATTGTCTTCAAAGTCAACCCTTCAAGCCATTTCATGCTCCAAACAGTCCATCCATCATCGACAAAATTAAAGACGACATGAGCATGGCCACCCACAAAATGCAGAACTAGGCCTTCAGTAGATGCCAGGTCCATTGTGGTATCCCAGAAAAGAGAAGGCAGAACTGCCCCATTCATCTCAGAGCTTAAAAGAAGCAGAAAAACTTATAAAGCAATCTATAAGATGAACTGGAGGGAAAAACAAACAAAAAACTACAGACCAGAGCATGACAGCATACACGAGCTAGATTGAATGCACAGACCAGAGCATGACAGCATACACGAGCTAGATTGAATGCACAGACCAGAGCATGACAGCATACACGAGCTAGATTGAATGCACACAACAGAGCATGACAGCATACACGAGCTAGATTGAATGCACAGACCAGAGCATGACAGGCATACACGAGCTAGATTGAATGCACATGAACAGAGCAGACAGCATACACGAGCTAGATTGAATGCACAGACCAGAGCATGACAGCATACACGAGCTAGATTGAATGCACAGTAACAGAGCATGACAGCATACACGAGCTAGATTTGAATGCACAGAACAGAGCATGACAGGCATACACGAGCTAGATTGAATGCACACAACAGAGCATGACAGGCATACACGAGCTAGATGAATGCACAGACCAGAGCATGACAGCATACACGAGCTAGATTGAATGCCACCCCCCCCACAGAACAGAGCCATGACAGCATACACGAGCTAGATTGAATGCACAGAACAGAGCATGACAGCATACACGAGCTAGATTGAATGCACAGAACAGAGCATGACAGCATACACGAGCTAGATTGAATGCACAGAACCAGAGCATGGACAGCATACACGAGCTAGATTGAATGCACAGAACAGAGCATGACAGCATACACGAGCTAGATTGAATGCACAGACCAGAGCATGACAGCATACACGAGCTAGATTGAATGCACAGAACAGAGCATGACAGCATACACGAGCTAGATTGAATGCACAGAACAGAGCATGACAGCATACACGAGCTAGATTGAATGCACAGAACAGAATCTTCAGACTCAGAGCACAACATTGTAGAGTCAGAGCACATCTCCACCGTATGGATTTCACTGACACTCTCTCTTGCATATGTGGTGATCCAAAGCAAACACATGTGCATGTGGTGACCCAAAGCAAACCACCCACGAGCACGTGGTGACCCAAAGCAAACCACCCACGAGCATGCCCCACAAGGCTTTTTCAGACACTGAGCAGAAATCTGGATGGAGGGGGTCTTTGTCGAGAAAAACTGTGGCACTCTGGTGAAGACATAAGTGAACCATCCTATTGGTGACCCCCGTCAGACTATACACATAGCTACTGTGGCTTTCTAGTAAGTCTGGCAGCATGAGCCAGCTGGGGATATGTGAAATCCTAGGACCATCACATTTTTGTGGACCTGAGTGCACAGAGGAATGGCTGGCCAGCCTGTCACTCCTGCAGCGATTGATGTGAACTGACATCAAACTTATGCCTGATCGCATCCATGTCCTAAATACAGTATGATGGTATTGGTCTAGATGTGTGCCTCATTATCAGCTGAGAATAATGAAGTCTGGCATATTTACTGTGTATATGATAACCCCATTTGTTCCTCTCCCAATTACTATTCATATATGCAAGGCGTTGACCTACTCAGAGAACTCAACCTTGACTTATCAGGCATGTGGTTAAATGTGTACTTGCAACCTCAGCACAAATTGTCCATATACTTTTTGATGATAGTAAAATTCCATAAATGCATACAAAACAGACATCTAATTATGGATGTTCGTCCATCACGAATGATGAGGACCATTCATTCATTGCATCTTTTGATTTGATGAAGAACGAATGACTTGCGCTTTAGTTTGGATTATAATGAGGAAGTGGTTGCGCAACTCCGTTGACCTCACTCTCTTGTCTGCGTCCATCTGGTTCCAGTGGCGAGCATGGCAAGACGACTGGAGACGGACACAGATGCAGTGGACGTTAGGCTGCCACAGGCCAGTTATCCCTGTATATAGTGACTCTCACAAACAACTGGTAGCCTAGAGTCTCGTGCAAATGGCCCTTCCGTCAATTCCTTTTGTTTTCAGTTTTGAGACAAGCGTAGCGACGAGCATATGACTACTGATAGGATCAACCAGACATCAGTCGGATAGACTGACTGACCGCCACACACACATGCGGCCAACTAGATTCTGCCTGCAGAAGATGTTGCTCGTCTAAGTTGCGAACAAATCTTCGGCTGAGCCTCATCAGTTCACAATGCATATGACTGCTGGCAGGATCAATCGGATATCTATCGAACGGACTATTCACGCACACGCAGGCCAAGAGTAGCATCGCTAAAGCGCGCCCTCCCGGTACAAGGTGATACATGCAAAACCACTGGACGCCTACAAGCGACGCTGGCAGGACTGACCGAAAAGCTATTCCAGCTTACTGACTGCAGGCCCACTACTCATCGAGAGAGATTGGTAGCATCAAGAGAGCATCAACCTACTTAGAGAAAGTATCAGATATGCTATCAGAGCTTCAGCTCGATGAAGGAAAATTCCCAACTACATCTGACAGTGATAGTGGACAAACATTTTTTTTTATGCATATCCTTTACAGGACATCGCTGTCAACACCAGCATCTTTCAGCTGTATGTTGATTTCTTGGCAAGATTACGCTCAGTAGTTTGGGACAAACATTAGTGTGATAATAAAAAGGTCCTGAGTACTAATTATCTGCTGGGATACCTGGACAACTCTACACCTGAGCAAATCACGGATCTCACTTGTCCTGATGGCAGGAAATTGCTGCCAAAGTAGAGGCTACAAACCACCCATGTGGAAGTCCAAGAAAAACACCATGGTATCTTCACAAGAACAAGCTTGTAAGAATGTCACCAATTGTTAGAAGTGACATATTCAAGACTGAATAACCTGACATTACAGTTTCATTACAAACAACATCACTTCCGGCAACACAAGAACAATAATAAAATAACTGAGAAACATCATCACATGCCAAAAACAAACACTTTCCAGTAACGACCTGTAATCCAATTTCCTTGATAAGCAAACAGGGTTTAGTTAACTTGTTGCTATGACAATATTTCTCAACACTTGACAACTACAGTCCAGTTGTGGCCATCACTCTAATGCTTGGTTCCCTTCTTCGCCTCTTAGTCTTTTTCCATTTGATTTCTCAACTTCTTGGGGTGCCTCTTCTAATGCTCTCTTCATGTGTCCACTCAGTGGCTGTGACATCTGGAATATAACAACAAACATTATATTCTATGCTATCTTCATGTGTCCACTCAGTGGTTGTGACATCTGGAATATAACAACAAACATTATATTCTATGCTATCTTCATGAGATCATTCAGTGGTTGTGACATGTGGAATAAAGAGGGTTAAATGTTTCTAAAATATGTTTCTTTCCTTTTAGTTTAAAATGTTGCTTACAGGATGTTGCAGTCAACACCAGCATTTTTCAGCTGCTGTTATGTACTAGGCAAGTTTTACGCTCAGTAGTTTGCCATTGCTTTCTGAACGACCGGCTCACATACTCCTGTATGTTACCAGCGTGGCGTGATCCACTACAGAATCTCGTGCAGCTGTTTTCCCCACGTGGATATGCGGGATTACGAACAATGTCGTTAACCCCTTGGTCAGGGAGACCGGCACGTTTCTTACCACGTGATTTAATCCAATTGTCTTAATTAAAAAGAAAATCCTAACTTGCACAGTTCGCGGCAACTGCACTAGCCAGGCGGCCTTTATTCCTCAGGCTCAAAGACCCTTCTGCCATACACCGCAAGGTACTATATTGGCAGTAAATGACAGTTGACAGTCTTAATTATGATTGTTTTACTTACAGAATGAAAATAAAACGACACGGCAGAATTAATTTACTGACATTTGTCAACTACAGATGTAATACTTTCAGCTGTAGTTTACCACTTCCTAAAACATTTTTTCTTGTGACAACTGAAGCCACTTAACTCCCCAACCAGGGTAATGCGAAACTATGCAGGCGGAGGGACTAGGGAAGTGTAATGAATAAAGATGGGACTTACAACAGAGTGGGCAACAGAAAATTATGTGATTGTTGGAAACACCTGGTATTAGCAACATCCAAGAAGATTTATGGATATGGAAGAATCCTGACAGACTGCTGCTGTGGTCACAGATTAGTTATAGGCAAGATACATATAAAGTTAAAGAAGGTAAAAAACAAACCAAAAAGCTTTTAGTTAGATCTGTCTGCAATGAGGAATGAGACAAAAGACAAAGTCAACAAAGAACAGATTTGATACATTGTCTGATCTAGAAATTCTATTTCAAGCTGTAGAAAAACAAATGAGACAGTCCTTCAAGACACAATTTTGGGTATGTTAAAGGGGGAAAAAACTGAGTAACAACTGGCAAAATTTATAGGAACAGAGTAAAGGGTAGGCAAAGAGATTAATACCCGGATGGCTTAGCCACATAGCATAATCTGGACATTAATAAAGATGTCAGTCATGACTGGTGATAGTGTGAGATGACAAACCATGACTGGTGATAGTGTGAGATGGCAAACCATGACTGGTGATAGTGTGAGATGGCAAACCATGACTGCCCATGCTTATAGGCATGGTCAATGATGCTGCTTATTGAACAAATTTGAGGTCTTACTGGCATATTTTAATTACATATTTCTGTGACATCTGGCACTGTCAAATTCATGATAGTTAAAGAGTAATTTACTAAACAAGGTGTAGCATGGCTGAGATGTTATGTCTTCCTTACTGGTGTGGAATCAGGAGACCATGTATGCAAGTTACACATGTTAAAAATCTCAGGGCAGTTGGGGCAACTGTCATGGCAAAATAATTAGGAAAGATAGACTACATATGTTTAGCCAGAGCCTATATACCTTAGATAGGATCCATTGGGATGAAATTAGCGGTACACAAATGTGTGCCAAAAGTTTAACACATTGACCTGTCAGCTGGAGAGGTGTGACTTACTTTCCCCGAAAAAGGAATGAACCAGGCAAAGTAAACTTCTGTATACTGGCAAATTCTTACCAAGACATGGAATGTAGCCTCTTGAGATCCCCAGCCATCTTTGTCAGACTGAGGCTGCAAGTGCTGATCTGAGCCTAGTGGATTTTGTAGGATCACTTGTTGCTGGAACATCTGCTGCTGGAACAGCTGTACTGGCTGACTTGAATGTGAGACTAGCGCCTGCTGGATAGCACTGGTGTGAGCTGGGTGACTGCCAGAACCGGCTGAAGGTTGATGAAGTAGCTGGACAGACTGTGGAATAAGGGTCACTTGGCTAGATTCTCCTATGGATGAGGATGTCACCATGACTTGCTGGCCGCCGTGTAGGCTCTGCACAAGAACAGGGTTGAGAGTTCGAGCCTGGAACTGAGCTTGGTTTGCTGTTGCTACAAGTGAAGCCATTTTCTGTGATGCCCCAGTCAATCCAATGCTGACAGCTGAAAATATATGTTCATCTATTGCTCAGTTATGAAAAAATGTATACACAGAAATATCTGCCATTTATTATCATCATTATCATTATTTAACTGCTGAAGTAATTCAGCACATACATTCTACATGAAATGATCTTTCAGATCTACAGTTTTAATCGTGCACAATTTAATTTTGCATGACAAACTTGCCATTGACCAAGTGCGGAATTTTGAAAACAGGGAGGAAGGACAAATGAGAAACTAAGAACATGTATAGGGATAACACTGATTACTGACTTTATAAAACACCAAAGAATTAATTAGTTCGGACATTAAGTTAGAATGGAACAAGATCAACCAGCAGATAGATTATTCTACATGGAAACTCCTGGATACAAAGCAAGAGGATGATGCAGAAAAAGTTGGCTATATGGAGTAAAAGAAACTGAAGAAATGAAATATAACATTAGCACAAGCAACAAGACAAGCAAAACACAGAACACTAGATGTACCTCCTCTCTGTGATGCTTCTCAGCAAAAGCTCAAGGATAAATGAAGAAGAAAACCCTGAGTACCTCTTCAAGGTGCGGCATACCTACAGACCAACGCTCTCGACTAACAATCCAAGGATCAATGGTCAGCCCTCTAAACATATATGAGATTTCAGTACCAGTGTTGCATGTTTCTGAGCTTGGAGAGAGGAAGGAGAACTCTGTGACAAGTGTACCCATGGAGATGGTAGTTCGGTACCAAGTTTGGAGGAATATCTCTACACCAACCTCACTTCTCTAGCAGCCTGTTCTACTATTTGACGCCTTCACCAGGTGGCTGAGTAATCTCTTGGTATAGAGGTTAGTGTTAAAATGTTAAATAAGTGGCTGCAGACCAACACTGGTGGTAGTCATTTAGAGGATGTGAGTTAGTGAGACAGCTTTCTCTATAAAATACCTCATAACTCTGTGACAAGGCCATCAGTGGGTAAGAGGTGCCATAGATAACACCCTCCCTCCAGGCAGGGTCTGTCATTTTAGACAAAGTCAAACCACACACACAAATCAGTGGCAGCAAGGGGAAACCACTGTTATACTAAACAATGTAAAACATGCTTCTTATAGCAAATTCGAACTAGTTAATGAAATCACCTCATCGTCTAGGTAGCATCATGTGCTATAGGTGATACCCAATCATCATCATGCTTTGTTTGGCAATTAAATGTTAAAAATAGCTTACACAATAGTACATAACATGTAAGAACATTTATACAAAATGGAAAGCTGGATAACATTAACCCTTTAGCGGGCAAAGCATCCGGGAACGTTTCTATCCCGGAATGAGCAAACCATCCGAACGCACCCGTGACTATTATGCATTGTAAAAACGTGATCTCTTAGCTTTCCGAGACTTCTGATTATCTACTTCCAGTTTCGCCGATAGCTTGACAATGTGGCCGCCATTCGCAAGCGTGTACTTTGAATTTGAACGGACATTTTAAATAGTTTTTGTGGGTTTTAGGCTTTGTATTTCAAAATGGATTTTGACGATTCTTCAAGTGATAGCGGAGATTTTGCTGGGTTCAATTTAAGTGACATTGAAAGGCACGAAGTTGACTATCAATCGGAGCTAGATATCAGTGATCAGCGTTACTTTGCAATAGCAGTCGTGAAAGAAAGTGATTATGATTCAGAATATGTGTTTGTAAATTGCCGTATAGATGACTGACAATCACAAACAATATGTTGTATTTTGTAAATATTTGTGTTCATGTGTGGATTAGCAGCATCATTCACGTGAGTAAAATATTCTGCATGCTTTTCCTTTCATTTTGCTGTTTATTTGACTAAAATCTGTTGACTAACAACTTATACGTGATATTTTTACTAACGTAACCCAAAATTTTACTGAACCTCAAAATTCTTCTTGCCCATTCAGAGCTACAAAACAGACAAACATCTGCCCAGTAAAGGGTTAAGAGTGAAACAGATAGAATGAATATAAATATATTCAGTGTTAGTGATGTGAGATGAAGAAAAATATTTAGATAAGACACATAATTCTTTACTCAGGAAGGAAGGAATACAAAAGTAATTGGTATAATTTTTTCTCAAAAGAGTGATGGATGAAAGAAGAAAGAAAAAATATAAATACATATAGAAATAGTAGTGAATATTGAATTTAAAAATGGACATCACTGCACTCAGAAGATTCTCAAGCATACTACGTTCCCCACTCTTCAAAAGCCACAGAAGAGTTCATATACTGATTATTCCAGTAGCAATTTGATTAAAGGTCCACATTTATTTTCCTCTGTGCTTCAAGTATCGTCTAGAATCTTTACTCATCCCCTTCAAAGGAGGATTTCCAGATGTGTTTCAGCTGCACTCTCCTCATAATTCCTGAAAGCCTTCATCATATCACCTTTATCAAAAAGTTGTTCTCCACCCAGAGGAGGTGCAGCAGCTAATCGATCAGCCTATTCATTGCCTGAACATCTGCCCTGGGTATAAAATACATCATATTCTTGAATTACCCACTCAAGTGAGTTAGCCACTCCCATACAGAATATGCCACTTTCTAAAGCATATTCTGTGAGTCCCTTACTAACACAACATGTGTGACTGTGCTGTCCTCCAACCATTGGGATGCTGCCGGAACAGCCCCAACTTCCATTCTCATGCTAGATGTGGTAGTAGCATGTCTCAAACTTTTTAAATCAGTGTCCATTTGCCTTTGCAATAAAAGCTCATCCACTCGTTACCTCTTACCACAGACCCATCAATGTGTATAATTATATTGTCAGGATGTGAGTTGTCTTCTATCAGATGTAGCACAGACACTTTTATTACACCCGCTGCCCATCCTCGGCAGCTGTGAGGTATTGTGAGCATTCCCAGACATACTCTATCACCAAAATGATCAAAAGCTGGTAAACTGTGAACAGCATTCTTCGCTCAATGTCTGCTGCTGCCATTACTTTCAGAGCCCTTTCTACCACATCCTGCACTTGATCCTTGAAGGACAAGTTTCTACCATTACTTTCAGAGCCCAGAGTCCTTTCTACCACATCTTGCACATGATCCTTGAAGGACAAGAATCTGCCATTACTTTCAGAGCCCGGAGTCCTTTCTACCACATCTTGCACATGATCCTTGAAGGACAAGCTTCTGCCATTTCTTTCAGAGCCCTGAATACTTCCCACTACATCCTGCATGTGATCCTTCAAGGATAAGCTTCAGCCATTACTTTCAGAGCCTGGAGTCCTTTCTACAACATCCTCCATGTGATCCTTGAAGGACAAGCTTCTGCCAAAGATTATTCACGGGTACATTGTTTTTTCTGTGTTGTCCACACTGCCGACTAACTGAAGAACACGTATTTCTACAGTGGGGTACTGTTGTCATTTGGAAGTGAAAGATTCAAATCCTGGCATAGTAGCTGTAGCTTTCTAATTTTATGTTGTCTAGTGTACTCTCTAATATCTTGCCCGTGTGTTGCCGGGGCCCATACTGGGGAGCAAAGAATAGTAACACTGTTGCCTACCACGCATGTCGTAAGAGGCGACTAAGGAGGCTATGGTTCCGTCACCCTGCTACTGTGCGAGTGCGTGGCGCGACGCTGTGAGCTGTGAATTTCGCATGGAATGCTTTTACATCTGTCCACGGTTGCTTGTAGCGTGAACTGCATGTTCGGAACAATGGCAGCCGGCTGTTGCTGGATTGACTGTTTTGCCTTTTCGGTTCACGAGTGAATTTTTCAGGAGACTCCTGGGGGTCATCGCTGAAGCTGCGGAATTCGTGCTGTGTGCTGCGCTTTCGGGGGGTCGCCCTGCGGATGGAGACCGAGCCATATGGGATGAAACCTGGGTCAGTGAAGTCTTTCTGGTGACTACCGTTTCCATCAACGATGAACTGTATTTTTCGTGGAAGACTTTTGTGTTGGCATTTTGGCGGCAGCATTGTGCACAGTGTAATTGTGCGGGCTGTTGGCTTGCCGATACTTCTGTCTATTCCATTGTTCACACAGGGCAGTGAAGAGCGTTTTGTGTGATATTCAATGGCACAGGAACGGAGCATAATGGGGACGACCCGTTGCCATGGAGCATAATGGGGACGACCCGTTGCCGTGAAGTTGGAACCGCAACTAACTAACTCTCTAATATCTATTCCTTTCTTCTCCTTCTGCGAGTGTCATGCGATACTTGTGAATTTGTTTACGAGCTGTCTTAGTGACCTCAAAGAGTTCCCTAATTGATATGTCAAAGGATTCACAACCAACCAACCAACCAAAATACTTTCATTAATAAAAATAGTTAGGATGAGCATATCACCTTCCCCATGATCACGTTTTATCTCCAGATGTGAGCCATTCGCTGCTGGGCCATTCATCAGCAGCTGCCCAGGAGCAGACATGAATATCTTTGGTTTGCTTATGACTGATGGAAGCTGATGGATGGCAGCAGAACTGGCACTGCATGACACTGTCACCGGCGACATGACACGAGAACCTGAAAAAAGAAACCATGCTGCAGACGTGGCATTTGAATAATGATAATATTACTTCAGCTCTGGAACCTTGACATGGTCATTACCGGGCAGATGTTGCTGTTGTAGCCATTCACATTCACTAGATACCAGTATGGCTGCCCTTATCTGAGAAGGCTAGGGATCTGATTCCATTGTCCAAGAGATCAGTAGGATGTGTGATATCATTAGATATCAATGGTTTTGAAAATATTCCTAGCCTGAGATCAAACCCTTTTACTTTCCTACTGCCTTCCTGCAAATATTTTTCTAAAACAATGATTTCAGTTAAACAATTCAACCTAAACAACTCTCACATCCAAGGTATAGTTTACCATTCAAAGTCTCTTCAATTCTCTCAAAAATGAAACAAAATAGCATCAACTTATTTTAAAAAAAAGAGAATGCAGCAGTAATTTCAAGATGCCTGACATTTCATTTGTAATGTTCACCCCAAAACTGAATACAATAGTGTTATGCCTTCCATGGCTAATATTTATGACAAATATGAATACGCAACTAGACACAATTGTACTGTTCATAGCAATGGTTGGCATTTTATAAATTACAATCCAACTCTCGCGATGGTTGACTTAAAACTAATTTTAAATGGTGAGAGAAATCATCTGACTACATTGACCAGCCACGGATGAGAGACAAGTCTCCAGACGGTCCGTTGTTCCACACCAGTCATTCTTCACTTTTTTTTTTTGTAGTCATACTTTGGTAAATCTCACAATCTACTTCTCGTTTTACAGTGATTCATTCACTTTTCTTAGGATGGGTGAGTTTAAACAGAAGAGACAAAAGAAACATGAACCTACTCCTATGGTAGAGAGAAACAATAAGACCTGTGTTGGTCAGTCATAGAGCTAAGAGCTATCTATTTTTGGGACAAAGAAATAGAAGCTGAATGTACAGACAGGTATAGCAATATTAATGATTATCATACCTGTGATTGACTGCATGTAAGCTGGCCGTTGTCAGCTTCATTTATAGTCTTTTTTTAAAATTAGGAATCTTTTTACTAAGGATTTGTCTTAATACTTAACTCTTTCTATACCAAACAACTCATTATACAGCACTTCTTTTGCTGCAGCCAGTTATATTAACTCAATGTGCTTTAGTTATTACTTTAATTCCTTCTGTGTCATATATAAAAAAACATTTCAATGTTTAAAATCATCACCAGTTTCTTCTTCAATTCACAGCCTAGACAATTATTCAGTCATCTCATGTTTAAATGTTACAGGAATTTTAGTGGCAACACAGTGGCTAGCACACTTGCTGGCTTGTTCAGTGGTCATGAGTTTGAATCTGCACTGATGCCAAGTTTTGTTGTAATTGACCTGGGCTCCCAGGTAAACCCAGCCTGAAATGGGTACCAGGAAATGGACAGGAAAGTAACTACAGTCAGTGTGATATTGACCACATGACCCATCCAGTGCCGATCGGTCTATACAAATACGCGACTAGTATCATATACATGATACGCCTCAGGCATGTACCAAAAAAAAATCCTTTTTTCCCTTCACCCCACCCCCACACACACAGAGAGAGAGAGAGAGAGAGAGAGAGGAGAGAGAGAGAGAGAGAGAGAGAGAGAGAGAGAGAGAGAGAGAGAGAGAGAGGAGAGAGAGAGAGAGAGAGAGAGAGAGAGAGAGACTTAAAAAAAGTTAGTTACATATCCTTTACAGGACGTCACAGTCAACACCAGCATTTTTTGCTGTTGTGATCTCCTGGCAAGTTTACATTCAGTAGTTTGCCATAGCTTTTCTGAACGACTGGCACCCATACCATTTTGTAAAAAACCAATGCAAGACGTGTTTGCTGCCAAATCGTTTGCAGCTATGTTTCTAATGCAAGTATGCAGGAATATGAACTGCAATGTAACCTCTTCGCCATGGAGTCGGCTTAAATATAATATACTAGCTGACCCGGCCTGGCTTCGCCCAGACTCTGGTGGGGATCAGCTCATTTAATTCATATAAGTAGTCATATAAGCTCCTGTTCCCGACTATCTATCTGTCTGTCTGACCCGGCCCGGCTTCGCCCAGTCCCTGATGGGGAGCATCTCATTTAATTCATATAAGTAGTCATATAAGTTCCCGTTCCCGACTGTCTGTCTGTCTGTCTGACCCGACCCGACTTCGCCCAGCCCCTGTTGGGGAGCATCTCATTTAATTCATATAAGTAGTCATATAAGCTCCCGTTCCCAACTGTCTGTCTGTAGGAGGAGGAGGAAGAGGGAGGAGGAGGTAGGAGTAGGAGGGAGGAGGGAGGAGGATGAGGGAGGAGGAGGAGAGAGGAGGAGGAGAGAGGAGGAGGGGGAGGAGGAGGAAGAGGGAGGAGGGAGAAGGAGGAGGAGGAGGGAGGGAGAGGGAGGAGGAGGAGGGAGAAGGCGGGAGGAGGGAGGAGGAGGGCAGAGGAGGAAGGAAGAGGAGTGATTAGGAGGAGGAAGAGGGAGGAGGAGAGCGAGGAGGAGGGAGGAGGGCGAGGAGGATGGAGGAGGAGGAAGAGGGAGGAGGTGGAAGAGGGAGGAGGAGGAGGGAGGGAGAGGGAGGAGGAGGAGGGAGGAGGAGGAAGGAAGAGGAGTGATTAGGAGGAGGAGGAGGAAGGAGGAGAGCAAGGAGGAGGGAGGAGGGCGAGGAGGATGGAGGAGGAGGAAGAGGAGGAGGTGGAAGAGGGAGAGGGAGGAGGGAGGGCGAGGAGGATGGAGGAGGAAGAGGGAGGAGGAGGTGGAAGAGGGAGGAGGAGGAGGGAGGGAGAGGGAGGAGGAGGAAGGAGGAGAGCAAGGAGGAGGGAGGAGGATGGAGGAGGAGGAAAGGAGGAGGTGGAAGAGGGAGGAGGAGGAGGGAGGAGAGGGAGGAGGAGGAGGGAGGAGGAGGAAGGAGGAAGGAAGAGGAGTGATTAGGAGGAGGAAGAGGAAGGAGGAGGAGGAAGGAGGAGAGCGAGGAGGAGGGAGGAGGGCGAGGAGGATGGAGGAGGAGGTAGAGGGAGGAGGGGGTGGAAGGGGGAGGAGGAGGATGGAGGGAGAGGGAGGAGGGGAGGGGAGGAGGAGGAGGAGGGGAGAGGAAGAGGAGGATTATAACGCATGTGCCTGTAGATAACTGCAGTGAAAAGGTGGGGAGCATCTCATTTAATTCATATACGTAGTCATATAAGCACCCGTTCCCGACTATCTGTCTGTCTGTCTGTCTATCTATCTGACCCGGCATCGCCCAGCTCCTGGCGGGTAGTGTCTCATTAAATTCATACAACGAAAAAAAAGTAACTTAAAAGAATGTCCTTCCACACACCATCCATTATTTTTAATGAAAACTTTTTAATCACCTACATGACTGTAGATAACGTCTTAAGCATAAAAAGATGAGTTACAATGCATTATTTTTATGAAAACTTTGAAAATGCCTTAAAGATTGTATCATGATTTATTATAACTCATATGCCGGTAAATAACTATAGACAAAGAGTTTATAAATCTTTGAAAACTGTGCAACAATATGACTGTAAGGTATACAGAAAAGTTATTAAAAGTTATGCCCCTTGAAATAACTTTTTCAGAGTTAAGTCCCCTTGTTATATAGAAATTGCAATTAAAAATGAAATAATATTAAGTAAGCAGCCGATTTCACACTAAAAAAATATCACAGTTGGCAGTGCGGGAATGAGAGGAAGGCGTGTAGAAAATTTCATCTCAATCGGATGGACCGTTCGCGAACGCATAAAGGACATACACACACACCCACACACATCCTTTTTTATATATTATATATAATATATATATATATATATATATATATATATATATATATATATATATATATATATATAGATATAGAGATATAGAGATAAATAAATAGACCAGATTCTCCAGTACTGTCTTGACATTTGAATGAAGAAACAAAATGCAGCACCTAACATTCCCAAACATGCTCAACTCATCTGTAACTAACCTGATGGTGACCCCGGTGCGGACTGAGAGAAGCGCAGATCTGTGATAGTCGGGTGTGCATGCTGCTGAAGTTGCCCCTTTTGACCAGTGCCTCCTTGAGCAGACGTCTGAAATATTTCAGTCTCTGTACCTGCGTCTGGTATTGGACTCCCCTCTCTGGACAAGCAGTCAGGTGTGAAGGATCCTACCATATGGCTGGGACTAGCAGGTGCAGACCTGCGACACAAACAACACTTTTTACGTCTGGTTTATTTCTCCTATTTTAAAAATCAGGTTATTTACTTAAAACAGTTCTTACACCAACAGTTGCTGCTTCTTTGTAAGGTATAAACATGTGGTGCTGATTATCTTGTCTGTCCAGTTTTCTGTCTCATGCACTGATATATAATTTCTGATATCGGAGATTGGCATGGCCGCAAGGTTATGAGTACTCACTCCTAAACTTCTGGTGTGCTGATGCTGAGGTTCAACCCTACACTGGTCAGCCAGACTAAAATAATTTCTCATCCTTGACTTGGGAACATAAATTACAAGTATCAGAAGTCGCAGTGATGGTGATTGACACGTGTAATAAGAGCTAATCCACATGCAAAATTACGTCCAGTACACTCCCCAGGAGTGGCAACTACTAGAAATAGTAGCACGTGCATGGACTACGTTTGAGTTCAAAGCGACCAAAATAAAAAAAGTCTGATACCAATGTTCCCCGTTGCTATAATGCCAGATTAAGATCTTCTCTCTTCATCTCCAACTTTCTCATTGTCTTGACACACTCAAGCTTTTCCTTTCTCATGACATGACCACAAAATGTGGACTGTCTTCTTCTGATACGAGTAACCAATTCTCTTTGTAAATCAAAACCTTTAAAGATAACTTCATTATGCTTGTTATCTGTCCATGGTGTTCTCATAATTCTTCCATTAAATCATAACTCTACCACACACAAAAATAGCTGCATTTCTTTTACAGGACGTGGCAGTCAGCTTCAGCATTTTTTGGCTGTTTGTGATCTGTTGGCAAGATTACGTTCAGTAGTTTGCCATTGCTCTGTGAATGACTGGCACTCATACCATTTTCATAAAAAACCAGCGCAAGGCAGTCTGTTGCCAAATCACCTGCAGTTCTGTTTTTCTGTTATTCAGTCTAAGATCTGTGTTTTGATTTTCTCTTGCAATTATATCTATCATTTCTTGTAACTGCATTTAAAGTGATCAAAACTGTCAGCAGTATAATGCTGGTTGTTTACATTATGCCAACTAACTGATATTCCTGGACATATCTTGCATGGAACTTACTTATTTCACTGTACAAATTGAACAGATTGTGTGATTGTACACAACCCTGTCTAACTCCATGATGCATGTGTAGAAAAGTTCCCATGTGGTTATCAATTTGAATGGTTGCTTTCTGTTTCCAATATATGTTTTTTTTTTAAAATTATCCTCAGATATTTACCATTAATGTTTAAATTTTCCATAATTGTAATGATTTCTTCACATTTCACCTTATTAAAGACTTAAGTGTAGTTTTAAAAGTTTTAAATAAAGCATAAATACAGATTCCAGTCCTTCTACTAAGGTTCTCAAGATGTACAAGGGGCTGGCCATATGTCTTTAACGTGACCATGAAAGAAATCTCATAGAGAACTGACATTGTGTATAGTGTTTATTCCTTTTTAATAAACCACTTGTGCCTTCTCTGCTTGACTTTGGAAAAACCTCATTTTCAAACTAAACAAGTTATCACGTGCTAGTATAACTTTTTCAAATGATTTCTTTTGAGTTGTTTCTTAAGATTTGGGAAAAGATAAAAAGTCTGATGGTGTGAAATCCATAGAGTAAGGTGGTTGTGGAAGAATCTCATTGATCAATCCTTGGCTGATAGCGGCATAGTCCATGCTTTGTGAGAGAGTATTGTCTTGAAACAAAGGAAGATTGAGTGGATGCTATCCCTTATTTTTTGGTCACTGTCATTGTTTTTTGTTTGGTAAGCAGACCTGATAGTACTGTCCGCTAACCATGTTATCACGAGGCAGATATCTCTCAATAGAACACCTTTGTGTCCCAAGAAATAGTCAGCGTCATCTTTCCTGCAGGTTTTTGTGCTCCTGGCTTGACAGGTGTCGGGTGCTGGGGTTTTCCGCAGCATGGTGGAAATGTTGGATTGGTGATCAGAATAGTGAACTCAAATCTCATTTATTGTCACCATGGTCACCAAAATCTTGTCTGACTAGCACATTTTGAGTAACTGTCGAGAGTAATTTACCTTTGTTTGCTTCTGTTCATGCATCAACAGGCATGGAACTCAAAGGGTGCACACACTTTTCTCATGTTTGATGTGTTGTGTAAAATTCCATGAACTGTTATTTCACTGTTTTATAGATTTCAAGAGATCATCATGTACACATCCACTGTTGCTGATGTCACAGATATATTGTTATACACCCAAATCACCAACAGCTTTAATTTCTTAACGGTGATATTATCTGACCCCTGGAATGTATTTTCTGCATGTGTCACATAGCATCTTCTACTTCTGCTTTATATGTTGGTTGTCTTCAGATAGGTCATAAGTGATTGTTTCTAACATGTTATCATCATTATATATCTCTTTTGTACACTCAGTCCATCTGTAAAATACCTTCACTTTGTCCATTAATGTTTTACCATCTTTTTAGAACAAATAATGGCTGATAGTTCCTGTATCTTTTTGTACATATGTCTTCTCATTGCCGCACAAGCTCCTTGCTATTATTATTTAGCCAGACTTCTTTCTCTGGTTTATATTTTTACACTACTGCTCTATGTATTCTTAGACATTCATCATGATTTTGTTTACCTTTTCTTCTAATGTCCTTCAGTTGCAGGATTTTCTCCGTTATTCATTTCATCTTCTCTATCTTCTTTATTTCTGGTATTATTTCATTTTATGTCTGTGGCATTGACTCCTTTAGCACTGTCTGCCTATAATTACTGATATTTTCTACAGTGTCTTAGTGCCACACAGCAGGCACTTTGGTGTAGAGGTTGGAACAATGGCATGGTCAGACAAGGGTTTGATAATAGCTCTTGTTATTTCAATCTGACATTTAGGTGTGTATTTTCTCACATTTCAAATTGACATTTAGCTACGTAATTAATCCTCTCAACATTTCAATTTGACATTTAGCTATGTAATTAATACTCTCAACATTTCAATTTGACATTTAGCTACGTAATTAATACTCTCAACATTTCAATTTGACATTTAGCTATGTAATTATACTCTCAACATTTCAATTTGACATTTAGCTATGTAATTAATACTCTCAACATTTCAATTTGACATTTAGCTACATAATTAATACTCTCAACATTTCAATTTGACATTTAGCTATGTAATTATACTCTCAACATTTCAATTTGACATTTAGCTATATGTAATTATACTCTCAACATTTCAATTTGACATTTAGCTATGTAATTAATACTCTCAACATTTCAATTTGATATTTAGCTTTGTAATTAATACTCTCAACATTTGAAATTAACATTTAGCTGTATAATTAATACTTTGAACATTTCAATTTGACATTTTGCTGTGCAATTAATACTCTCAACATTTTAAAACAGAGTTATAATTAATATGTCTTTCAAGCGCAATATCTCACAGATTAACTAGCTTCATAACTGAGTTAATTTCTGAGTGTTATTTTTTGAAACAGAAAACCATCACATCAGAGAAAGATGGAAAGAAATGGATTCCAACCACAGTGTGTCATTTTAAAACCCTGTCTTCATTCAATTTAAACTGAAACTCTGAAGTCTTGATTGTTAACTATTATTTACCTTATGTCATCTTTCTTACATCCAAGGCCAAAATATGTTTCATTTTAAAGTTACCTTCAGTTACGATGGAAATTAGCTGCTAAAACTGCTTTGGGTGAAGTAAGTAAAAAACAATAACTGGAAAACAGAGCAGATTGTTATTGTGATAACTTGGTTTGGTTCTTGGTTTCAAAAACTGATATCATGACACTCTTAACAAACCCACAGATGCCCCATCTTCAGCAAATGCCATAGGGTGTAGATGATCATTCTAGTAAGATGCTGGTTGTAAACACGTCGGATTCAATCAAAGTCATTATAAGTAAAGACGTGGGAGCTGCGGTAGTACAGTGGCTAGCATGCTTGCCTGCTGATCATGTGTTCAAATCCCTAATGAGGTAGAGATTTCTAAAAAGCGACCTAGGCTTTAAGGTCGACCTAGCCTAAAATTGGTACTAGGAAATGTTATGGGAAGTAGAGGCAGCAGGCGTAACAGTGACCAGGTCAGACACTGAGTGCTGATTGGTCTAAAAAGTAACTGACATAGCACCATATACCCAATACATCTCAAGGCATGGAAAATGGTCCTGCACATTTTCTTCAACAAGTATAGAAATGACTGATACCTAGATGACAATCCTCCAAATGGAGTCCTGAAACAAGGCACACCCCGTTGACGTCTGCGCCTAAATGCCTGTGCTGTTAGCTTGGTTTCCGACACAGGGTCAATACGCCAGAAAGATCCCTTTCCTGGCTCTTCTTGAGCCCGAGGAACTTTGATAAAGTAGCGGTTCAAAGACAAGTTATGTCTGATTGAGTTCTGGGGAAAGACAGCAATGATGCAGTTGGTTACTCTGGGCACTTTACTTTATCAGAAAGTGGACACAAAAAGATTAATGTTGAAAACTGTACACTGATACACTACAGCTGGAGAGCCATAGCTGAAAGGTTAAGTTACCTGTCTCAGATGAAGAAGGTACAGAGTTTGATGACAGCACAAAGCTGAGAATGCTTCCAAGAACCACAAGTCCCCTTGATGACACCACACATCCCCTTAGGGATATCCCATCTTGGGTAGTGAGATCAGAAACTTAGTCCTCCTTGGGTAATGGTGAAAAACAAATCGCAAAGAATAGGCTAAAAGGACAACATTTTTCAGAAAAAAAAACTTACCCACAGACTGAGCACTTTATCTTGGATGCAAAACCTGACACACATGCATCTTAAAGTCTGGCAACTAACATTTGAAGTGCATAGCTAAGTGTGATGCATTTCACTCAAAAGAGGAATGAAGAAGTAGAGGACGATATATTACAATCAAAGAGTGCACTAACTGGACAAAGAGATAATTTTTGTGCAGCTGTCAAATACGGCTATTGAAAATCACTGCTATTCATTGAATCAAGACAATTCAAATACTTGGGAGCTTTTGCAATATCAGATGAATTGGTGACTTAGCAGAATAGTGGGGCTAAAATGGTATGACAGAACCACCAATGTAGAAATGGACAGAACTAAACAAATCTCAGCTAATCAAGAGGTGAGAAAAAAACACAGGCATGAATAGGACACACACTGGTAAAACCTGAGGATAATATAACTGGACATACTCTTGTCTTGTACGCACAAGGCAAATAAAATAGTGGGAGACCTAAACACACACGGAGATGAGAACTAAACGAGATGAAACTACAGGCAGAGATGAATAATACTGGTAGGACATGGTGAGAGCTGCATGACTTAGCAATAATACTGGTAGGACATGGTGAGAGCTGCAGGACTTAGCAATAATACTGGTAGGACATGGTGAAAGCTGCAGGACTTAGCAATAATACTGGTAGGACATGGTGAGAGCTGCAGGACTTAGCAATAATACTGGTAGGACATGGTGAAAGCTGCAGGACTTAGCAATAATACTGGTAGGACATGGTGAAAGCTACAGGACTTAGCAATAATACTGGTAGGACATGGTGAGAGCTGTAGGACTTAGCAATAATACTGGTAGGACATGGTGAGAACTGCAGGACTTAATAATACTGGTAGGACATGGTGAAAGCTGCAGGACTTAGCAATAATACTGGTAGGACATGGTGAGAGCTGCAGGACTTAGCAATAATACTGGTAGGACATGGTGAAAGCTGCAGGACTTAGCAATAATACTGGTAGGACATGGTGAGAGCTGTAGGACTTAGCAATAATACTGGTAGGACATGGTGAAAGCTGCAGGACTTAGCTAAAGACAGGATGGCTAGGTGTGGGATGGTTGAGGGCTTATGTCCCAGTGGGAGATAATGGGCAGAAGAATAATAACATCAGGGTGAAGATGTGTGATAGAGATGAAACACAGAGTCGTAAAATAACATCAGGGTGAAGATGTGTGATAGAGATGAAACAGAGTCGTCAAACAAAAGCTGCGTTTCAGAAGATGAAAAGTATCTTATGTAGTTGATGATGTTTATTGAATGTCAGAAACAGAGAGTACTGAAATGTTATATTGAACTTGTTCTGTTGTTTGGCAGTGAATCTTGGCAGTTGAACAAATTTAGAAGTGCTTGGAGACAGTAGAGATGTACTTTCTGAGACTAATATTACCTAACACCTTGTACTACCGGAGTAACTAATGATTGCCTGGAAGAGGCAAATGAAAGGAGATTATAACTATAAGAAAGAGACAAACAGTTCATCTTTGGTCATGCAATGAGAAGAGAGGCACCGAAGAACACTGTGATGACTGGAAAGAATAGCGGTTGAAGAAGCAGAGGTGGACCAAAACAATAGAACTGATCCAGAACACCAAGAACTGAGATCTGACGAGAGACATGAACACCTACGCCATCTGGCAAGGCACAAGATGATGATTCATTAACCATTATACAAAGCACTAATTGGACAAAGAGATAGCAACATTTTTGTGTATAACTACCTAATATCAACATTGACAATTATCACTGTCCATTAATCATCCTAACAACCATTTAAACATGATACACATTACAAAACAAAACGCTAAAGAACAAATTATCTCTAAACAATAAGAATTCACAGAGTTGCATTACACCTAACATCAACAGTCTACATTTTATAAATGAAACAAGCAAATATCTAGTCAAATACTTGTATTTTCAAACCCATATAAACATTCTTTAAAAACTGAATACAAAACAACAGAAGTGGAGCATGTCAACCAGACATGTTGAAAACAAATATGAAATAAATCATGGTATCTTCAGCTGGCGTGATGTTGACCCCTTAACCCATCAGTCTAAAAAATATTGAGCCAGCACCAAATAGCCAATACATCTCAAAGCGAGCAAAAAGGTCCAAAAATTGTATTTTATTTTATTTTATTTATAGAAACAAATGGGAAATCTATTTTGCAACCAACTAGCATTTGGTGTCAAAGACGACCATTTTTAAAGACCCGAGATCCACAACATGAATAACAACTCTCATTTCCTGAGTATCATCAAAGCTGCAACTTGGCTGCTGTTGTCAGAACCTTGTCAACCGAAGTTATTCTCCCTTGTACAACATTAAAAAACTGGGGACCCCATTCCATCCTGGCTAGCAAGCAACTTTCATTCTCAGCCTGCTCATGGGCTCTGCAAAATGTGGGTGCTGGCTATCTACCATCATCATGGAGAATTGCTGTGACTTTCCTGCAGTGTCACAGATTGTAGTCATCAGCAATCTAAATTACAGCAGAGAACATGATCAACACTCCAATAATCAGATCAGTGTCTGCGCGGATGCTTCAGAGGAACATGAAGAGAGGTTTGGATTAAACCCAACCGTGGCACATCTTCATCCCTGCAAGAAAGATTCATTGTCCCAATAACATCACCATTGGATTAGGTCTGTTTTGTTCTGGTTAAACTATGTGGCTAAGCCATCCAGGTATTCATCTCTCTGCCTTCCCCTTGCTAAGTTACCATCAAGTTTGCCTCTCGTCACTAATTTTTCAAGTTCATTTCTTCTCTAACAAGCCCAGAAAATGTTTGACAATCTATGTCTACTTTCTTTAATTAATTTATGGTATATATTTATTTCTTGAAGGACTGTCTCATTAAATTGTCTGTTCACCCATGGTTTTCTTTGCATTGTCATCACAAACCACATTTCCACTAACTACTGAACAACATAAACCTGATTCAAACATGCACATACAGACCTGCCATCCTTTGTCAGCAGTTCGATAATATGGGTAGTGTTTTGTGATGTACGCGTAGATACCACTGAGAGTCAGCTGTCTGTCTGGGGCTGACGTCACAGCCTGCACTATGAGCTGAGCATACGAGTACGGAGGCTTGGATTCATCTTTAGAAGAGTCACCTGATGAAATAACCAATGAGGATGCTGCGCTGCTTTCATCATCTCGTGGCTGTGCCGCTGCATACTGCAGCCACAGCTAGGTCAGGGATGAGGGTGAATCTTGGGTTATGGAGTGAACCACTACGAGGGCTTGTAGGACACGAATTAGCAGCACTTGAAATATGAAAGATTGAAATAAGAAACAACTTTTACTTTTCAAATTACAGTGTTGTGAATCCTGCAAAGAAAGAATACAAGTATGAAATACTGCATCATGATAACCTCTCACACGTTAGCTACACAGGGAGATAAATATCAGTACTGAAATAATAATAATTAAATAAATGTCTTTTCAGATGATAATTTTGCATAACCTGCAATAAAAGAAAATTCATTCTATCTAGGAAATGATACAACATCAACATCATTCTTCTGGCTACATTTCAAGTAAAAGGACTGGGATCCCTTCATTATACTGAATGCTACTGCGCCTGTAATATCTTACTTTTGGGAGCTGCATGCTTCAGTTTTTCAAATGTAATCACGACCAGCACTAGAAGCTCATCATCATGAGCACTGCCAACTGGCATACATGTTCATGCACCACCACAGATCTCAGTCCTAGGTGTTCTGAGTCTGATCTGTACAATTCCATAACATCTTAGAAAGATGTAGTTTTGGTTTTTCCTTGCTTTCCACATCCACACAGGGTATGACAGCAATGTCAAATGAAATCATGCGGAATGAATAGTACAGCATAACCGGATTCAGAAAACACTGAATTTGTACAAAGGGATTAGTCAATCTCTTCAGTGGAGATTCCGAAAGCATTTTATTTGTACAATTGGATGCCTCAAAGAGCATACTCAATCCTACGTAAGGCTAGAGATTTTAAAATAATAACCTAGTCTGTATACTATGTGGTGACTGCTTTGGCAAGCGACCTTTATTCCTCAGAAATATAAGACCTAAACATGCATGAAAAAGGGAATTAGAGACAAGATGGGAAAGATATGGAAGGTGCTATGAGTGATAGAAATGGATGGAAGGGACTGACAAAAGATGGGTTGAGGGCTTATGAATTGGGGGATAACAAAATAGAAGAATAAATATACATACACACATGTCATAATGGCCAGGATATGTAGATGTAAGAGGAAATGAACAGGGTTAAAGACTGGCAAATTGGAATATTTTGGTCACTTCAAACGTCATAAAAGTTTGGATAGAACAATAATGGCGGGGTATAAGCCCGGGAAGAGAGGAAGAGGAAGGCCAAAGAGAAGATAGTGCAGGATGTGGCAGATGATCTCCAGATGGGTGTTCGGATGCGGGACATCTTGCTTATGACCAAGACGTTTTCTGGAAGGTTGTTACGGGAGCAAGGTTCTGCAAAGGGCATGCTACTGAATGAATGACAGACTGGCTGCTGGCACTTGTTTGGGTGGTTGGCTATATTATGACAAAGATGATGTGGTGAAGGCTCTCCAAGATTGAGTATAAAACAGCAAAACAGAAGACCCACATCAAGAGATGCTGATTCAGCAGAGGGTCTGGACTACAGTCAACACGTAAGGGAAAATGCAGGGGATGTGCAATCGGACTCCCACCGGTACCACTGCATAGGAACACTTTGCAGGCTGCTGAAGGACAAAGAATGTATGGGAATGTTCCTAGCGTAAAGATTTTTGATTCCAGATTCATATGCCACGCTGTAAATAGAGAACAAATGTGTTGTAAAATATGTTAAATGTGAACAGTTCATATGTATAGCAGAATTCTGACCTCTTCAGTCACAATGAAATTAACATAATTTTAGCGACGTTTCATGGAAATACCTACCCCCATTCTCATTAGATCACAAACACAAAGCAAGAAACAATATTTTTCACCGATGGCTTGCCATCCAATTAAGCCTGGATACTTTCCCATGACAGTCATCCCAGACAATATTCTGGTTAAGAAAAGTGTTGTTCTATACAAGCAATTTCTCCCCCGCTCGCTTTGAACTCTAGCATAGTCTATACACATGCCTCTTCTAGTGCACTGGACTGGTTTTTGCCCGTGGATTGGCTTTCCCCACTACCAGTGTCCCTCACCATCAACCAAACCCACTAAGACTTCTGAGGTTAAACAAGCCATAATTCTTCTATACACATGATACAACTGTTAATGAGACGTAACCGTGAATGCTGTATCAACCATTCACAACATTCACCTGATAGTGCCTGTAGGGGATGGACACGGGCTGGTGCCAATGTCCAAAGGTTCTGGTATTGCAATCCTTAAGGAGTGAAGAGACTTTTTCTTGGGAGTAGTCACAGCAATTGGGGGTGGAGGTGCGGCTGCTTCATCAATTAATGACTGGAACTGAATCTTGATGTTTGTACTTGGGAATCGTAAAATACATCTGGAAAAAAAAACAGAGTTTCTTATTATTTAATTACACTTCGTATTAATTTGTGATAACAAATGCCACACATTCAAACAATATCAGTGAATGTGTGTTTTAAGTATTTCAGCCAAAGTATAATTCCTTTATTACTTCATGATGTATACTTCTGCAGTATCTTTATAAAAAGTCAGGTTTAGTCGGATGTGAATGAGCTAACGTATGACAGTAGATGGTACTACCTGCTTTCTGTTAGCACCGAATGTTGGGCGGCACTACCAAACCCGACACCGCACATTGTGCCAATGGCTTCGGGTGGAGGAACGCAATTGGGAGATTACAAGCCTTACCCTAGTGCAAGGAAATGCAACCTAAAGACTAAATGTCATGGCAGAGCAGACCATGCCCTAAGCCTTGGTTGGCAACTGGTCTAGGATGGAAGCTCCGACAGGCAGATAGAGCAGTGCTTTGGTGATCCAACAGCTTCTGCAGCTTGTCTTGTTTCAGACATATAGGTATTACCTTTCCTCTGGAGTACACTGGGCATTCTGAGAGAGGGATCATGCTGAAGGTGCAACACATGTCTCAAATTCAGCTCAGGCTTTGTGCTATGCAGAGGTATAGCTCCAATTTACAAATTATTGTCTATGAAGATGGCAAGGCGCCAGTAAGTATGCACTAGACAAAATGCAGGGAAATATGCCAGACAATAAAATGTACTACAAGCTCTTATTGTTATTTACCCTCAGTTTATACATTTCTGAATTACCCCCAACAAGCTACGCATAAAAAATAAAATGTGAACATTACGTCCAAACAATAAATTGATTATTTAATAATCTAAATCACTGAGTGGTCAGTATATGTCATTTGGTTTTTGTAAATAATCACCTTCACTGCACATGGATACTTCTGATAAGTGCTCATTCTCCCATCAATCAAACAAGAGGATTCTCAACACAGTGTACAAACATGAGGTGTGTCTACCGGAATCACACAAGCCTTGAATATTCTTTTGTGGGTATGTTCTCTATCTTTTTTAATATGCTCATTTCACAACAGGTTACCATGACCAACTCTTGCAATATCAAGCAATCAAAGGATTTTCAATGTGTATTTCTCTGAGAAATGCTAGGCCTCTTATCCAATACTCCAGATTGGGTGGAAGGAGGACATAATATCCCCAAGTACCTCTGAAGTCGGAGTGGGATAGCCTGGCGAGGGACACTGTTAATAGGGAAAGCTAATCCACACGCAAAATTCAGTCCATCACTACTATAAATAGTGTGTATGGGTTACGCTCGAGTTAAAGCGAGCTAGTGCACAAAAAAAAAAAAATTCCCCTGTAATATTCCACAGCTTCGCAGGAGGGATTTGTACCCAAATTACTTGTGTTGCAAAACTCCACACATAGAGAGGGTTTGTACCCGGGTTAATTGTTTTATAAAACTGTACAGTTCCACAGAGGGGAACCACAGTCCCACAAACAGAGAGGATGTGTACCTGGTTACTTGAACTGTAAAAGTCTACAACCCTAGAGACAAAGAGGATTTGTACCAGGGTCTTGTTTTTATAAAACTTCTGAGCTCCACAGAGCGGATTTGACATTTGTACTTGAGTTACTTATTTTGTAAATCTCTACAGCTCCACAGATAGAGGGGAGTTGTACCTGAGAAACTGTTTTGTAGAACTCAAATATAGTCCACACACATACTAATGCTGCTAGCAGTTGCTACTACTAGTAGCGGTTCGATCATGATTTTCAAATTGAGTATTTACTAATGAGACCACCACAGATAGATAGGCCTTCAAAAACCAAATCTAATGGTATATCCATGATGCCTGTATGTCATTTCTAAATGGAGATATTTACATTTGAGAACCGGGATCTTAAACAAAAATTTTCTCAGATTTCGCTGTCTGCACAGCTCTCCAATGTGTCCAGATCGGAGTGTCTCCAACAAAATGTCTCCATCAGACACTACCATTCAAGAACTATAATCAGAGATGCAAAAATACAAGACAAATGTTAATAATCTTTAACCTTGTATTTCTCTTTAACTTAAGTAATTCAAATTGTACGTTTTGAGTGTTAAAAAAGTGTACTTGTCGGTCTGATCGATAATGCAGAGCCGCCATTTTGGATGTCCATTCATAAAGATGAAAAAACACCGTCCGCAGAAATAATTTTTTTCCTACCACCAATCACTGAGGATCATTGATGAAACTTTCCACATATATGCAAAAATGGGTGCAGAATTTGAATATACATCTCAAAATATCTGAGGACTTACGAGAACAGCATAGAAAATAAAAGAATTATAGTTTGCCAAAATATTTTAATTATACAAATGACAAAGGTAATTTCAACCAATTGTTATGCATGGAATGTTAGACGGACCTATTCTGCAGAAACCAAGATGGCGTTTGTTATTGTCACGTGACATTTGAATGAATGAATGATGTCGGAAGCATGCATGGTCTTTACATAGCCATTTTTGGGGACCTAATGAATCCTGTGCAGGTGCGGTTTCCGGTTACGAATCGCATAATCAGACTAAATGAAATCGCTACAACTAGTAAAGGCACTGGACCAATATTTTGCGTAAGGGTTAGCTTTCCCTATTACCAGAGGTAGAAAAAAAAAACTAAACATAATTCACGAGCCAGTCTCTTTTTCTCTGGAGCCAGCATATTTTGTTCGCAAATATGACATCCCAGGGATGGTTAACCCAGTCAACAAATGCCCGCAGAAGTCAGATGTGTCAGCCTAATGGCGCAAGAATGCAGATCTGCTGTAAACAGGCACAACGCAACCACGTCCGGAAAATAAAAATCCCCGGATGAAGGCAGAAGAAGACACCAACAACAACAAAACTTTATTTTGAAAGGGTTAAGAATTGGGCACGCAGGCCCGTCTAACATTCTGCCCTTCTATCACTCTCTTTCATACATTATACCATTCACACATCATTCAAGGCTAACTGAAAACAGCAACAATATAAAAGATATGCATTATAAAGGCATGTAGAAAAATTAAAAATCAATACTACACGACTCAGTAATAGTAATAACTGGTGTGACACTTGTTATTAGCTATGTGGAATATACTGGCCTACCAAAAGGAGACTGGCTGTTATACTAGAGTTTTATTATTATTATTATTTCTATTATTAAGGGGGAAGGTAATCTGTACTGAGATGGTGTTCAAATAATTTGCGATTATATGTATAGGGATTGGTGATGTCTTTTATTTCACGTGGAAGATTGTTCCACAGATGAGCTGCTGCAGAGTACATTAAGCTTGTTTTGTATAAGTCTATCCTAGGCTTCGGAATGTGTAATATAATTAATCTTTTACTGTGTCTAGCATTGTATTCAAACAATGGCCAAAGGTAATTTGGGGCATTCCGATGTAGGATTTTGTGAATTAGTTTGGCCTTATTGAAAAGCAGACGTTTACGGAGTGGTAGTAACTGAAGGCGTTTGTGCAGGCTAGGATTGTCAGTTAAATGTTTGCTATAAATTAAACTCATGGCCCGTTTCTGGAGTGAGTAAAGTCGCTTGGTGCTTGAATTGGAACAACCGTCCCAGATTGTAGAGCAGTAGTCAAAATGTGTCTGTATGTGAGATGTATAGAATATTTTCCTTGTGTCCTCATCAAGGAAATTTTTAATTTTGGCGAGTTGGTAGACTTTTTTCGCTGCTTGTTTAGTGAGCGCTTGAACGTGAGGATTAAAGGATAGGTTTCTATCAATGATGAGGCCTAATGTTTTGTGCTCAATTACACTTTCTACTGGCATATTATTGATGTGAAGTTGAAGTAATCTGTGTGAATTTAGAGTCTGAAGTCTTTGTCTGGTTGTTAATAACATAGATTTTGTTTTAGTGATGTTAATTTGCATACGGTTCGCATAGCTCCACCTAACTACATTATTTAATTCTTGTTGCAAAGACAACTCCAGCAAATTACTGCTTTCAGCGTTTGTACACACTGTACAGTCGTCTGCAAATAGATCGCAGGACGACGAAAGGTGCAAAGGTAGATCATTAATATATATGGCGAATAATAGAGGGCCAAGAATAGAGCCTTGCGGTACTCCAGTATTGAAAGGTAGTGGTTTGGGACAGAGATTTATTGTATGATACTACTTGATTGCTGTTTGACAGAAAAGATGTTATTAGCGTCAACATTAGGGCCAATTTTCGTTGTCTCTAGTTTTTTAATTAAAATGGCATGGTCTATCACATCAAATGCTTTTCTGAAATTGATAAACACAGCTCCACATAGATTGTTGTTATTTATGTTCTGGTGCCAATTTTCTATCATGTTTGTTAGGGCCGTATGGCAAGAATATTTTGGTCAAAATCCAGATTGACTGTCAACTATAAGCTTGTTGCGATCTAAATACTGTAATGTTACCTTATGGATGTGTTTTTCTAGTGGTTTAGATAGTGATGATAGTAAAGAAATGGGTCTATAATTGTTCGGGAGACCATTGTCCAATAAACCAGATTTAAGGAGAGGATACACTTTAGGCGATTTTGAGAGCTGATGGAAAGTGACCTTTGGTGAGACACTGATTATATACATAGGTTAGTGATACACAGATCACTGGCGCAGCACAGCGGAGAAACCGACTGCTGATTCCATCGAACCCAGATGAGTTTGTGTTTTTTAGGTTACTGAGGTAAGTGAATACTTCAGTGACTGTCATTAGCGGTATGTCAGAAAGGATATCTCGGGGGCATCTGGTCTGGCAAAACGATGACAGTAAAGATAAGTTGCAAAGAAGAAGAAGAAGAAATATGACAAGAAAACGATGCAAAATTCAGCGCCTCGTACACATTTTCAGGTGCCATGGCAAATGACTTCTGGAATTTTCTACCCACGCCTATTATCAGTGTTCTCCACCGTCCTTCTCCGACTTCAGAGGCACCTGAACTTGTAATTTGCGTCCCCAAATAAAGGACGAGAAATGGGTTGTATTAGCATGAGATTAAATGAAATCTGTAACAGTCCAGTTTTAGGCAAGAATATTGTTAGTAGTATGGAACAGAATGTTTTATCTCAGCATCTACTCTACTACTAGTAGCGAGACCTATCACCCCCTTGGCAACACACTTCAACCAGAACAACTTCCGGCACGTTGTGCAGACGGCTTCCGCCATGTCAACGAATCATTGCCGATAAAGGTGGTTGTGGTGTTTCTGATTGGATACCTTCAAATAACACATAACAACCACGGGCGCCATCTTGGCCACCTGACCAAAGGTCAGTCTGCCATTTTGCAATCGCAGAGAGTGGTTAAGATTTCCTTCCGTCTTTGGAAAATTGAACTGCTTGTGATACAGTTAGTAATTTTATATTTTAAGCTTGATTAATTAATAATTCCATGTTTTTATATGGATTTTTGGATTCTGCATGCAATTTTACATTTATTTTGTGAGTTTCATAGCTCAAGTCGCTTCCGAAGTGATACAAAAACATTGTTTTTGCGGACAGGTTTTTGCCATTGAAAATCAATGGGCTAAATGGCGGCACCGCACCACGCATATCTATCGGTTATTTTAAGCTTGACTGATTAATATTTTAATGTATTCATATGGATTTTTGAATTCTGCATGCAATTTTACATTTATTTGGTGAGTTTCATCGCTCAAGTCGCTTCCGAAGTGGTACAAAAACATTGTTTTTGCGGACAGGTTTTTGCCATTTGTCATTACGAATCTATGTAATTACTTTTACGTACATTTATATTCAGAATTGCAATTTTGAATCATGGCAAGAATTACTGCTGATGATCTCAGATCCCATCTGTCTGTGTTCCAAGAAGGCTATATAATATAGCCTTATACAGCCATATAATATAGTCTATAATCATAGCTATCTTGCTGATGCTATCTGATGCGATCGTTAACAAATATATGTGTGTTAATTTATGTATTTAAATACTATGGTTTAATGCTTAGAAAGTTAGAAATAATAATTTATCAAATATTAGTTTAATTATGCAGCAATTGCTAACTTATGCTTATATTTCAGGAATTTCAATTTGCTAAATAGAGCTGGCACAAAAGAGTACACAGTACAAGAGGTGCAGCAAGAAACTGAGTACAACTGTGGTCGCTGACGCTGTCTTCCTGTATCTTTCTATCTGCAAATCTTTTTCATATCACGGCCAGTCTGCAAAAGAAAATTTTTTATTTGTTAAAATTCTAATAGCAACCATACATCACTGCAATAATAATTAATTTGTGGCCATTTGTATATGCTAATTAGGTAACATTGCATACTATCTAATCAGGATATAACATGTATCGTGCGTTGCACGATTCCGCAGGATACAAGATACTTCTTCTTCTGCTTTCATCCGGAGTTTTTTTTCCGGATGTGATTGCGTTGTGCCTGTTTACAGCAGAGCTGCGTTCTTGCACCGTTAGGCCGACACATCCGATTTCTGTGGGCATTAGTTGACCGGATTAACCTTCCCGGGGGATACAAGATACAACTTGCCAGGGTTTAAAGCTAATATAAAGAATGAATGTGGTAATTAGTTAATATAACAACTACTTAGCGGCCATTTTTATATGCTAATTAGGTAACGTTGCATACTATCTAAACAGGATATAACACATATCGTACGTTGCACGATTCTGCAGAATACAAGATACAACTTGCCAGGGTTTAAAGCTAATATAAAGAATGAACATGGTAATTAATATAACAACTACTTAGCGGCCATTTTTATATGCTAATTAGGTAACGTTGCATACTATCTAAACAGGATATAACATGTATCGTGCGTTGCACGATTCCACAGGATACAAGATACTTCTTCTTCTTCTGCTTTCATCTGGAGTTTTTTTTTCCGGATGTGATTGCGTTGTGCCTGTTTACAGCAGAGCTGCGTTCTTGTACCATTAGGCCGACACATCCGACTTCTGTGGGCATTAGTTGACCTGGTTAACCTTCCCGGGGGATACAAGATACAACTTGCCAGGGTTTAAAGCTAATATAAAGAATGAATGTGGTAATTAATTAATATAACAACTACTTAGCGGCCATTTTTATATGCTAATTAGGTAACGTTGCATACTATCTAAACAGGATATAACACATATCGTACGTTGCACGATTCTGCAGAATACAAGATACAACTTGCCAGGGTTTAAAGCTAATATAAAGAATGAACATGGTAATTAATATAACAACTACTTAGCGGCCATTTTTATATGCTAATTAGGTAACATTGCATACTATCTAAACAGGATATAACACATATCATGCGTTGCGCGATTCTGCAGAATACAAGATACAACTTGCCAGGGTTTAAAGCTAATATAAAGAATGAACGTGGTAATTAATTAATATAACAACTACTTAGCGGCCATTTATATGCTAATTAGGTAACTTTGCATACTATCTAAACAGGATATAATACGTATCGTGCTTTGCACGATTCCACAAAATACAAGATACAACTTGCCAGGGTTTAAAGCTAATATAAAGAATGCTCGTGGTAATTAATTAATATAACTACTAATTAGCGACCATTTTTATATGCTAATTAGATAACATTACATCATAAGTATAAATAGATGACATGAGCCATTACACCGATCGCAATGATGTATGGTTGCTAGTGTGTTCATTTAAAAATAAACAAGAAAGTGTCTATACGGACTCAAGTCCGTATAAACTACTCTGTCTATTCGGACTTCACTTCGTTTTTTCCGGTCCGTTTTTTCCGGAAACCCCGGCTGGTCACGTGAACTGCGTCATCGGGACATGTGTTTGACTATATGTGTATGTTTGTTTGTGTGTGGGGATTTATGTATTGGATGCGTTCGATAACGGTACATCCGATTGAGATGAAATTTTCTACACGTCTTCCTTTCATTCATTTGCAACCGACTATAATAATTTCTTAATGTAAAATCGTTGACTTATTTAATAACATTTACTTTTCCATTTTCATTATATAATGTCTATATAGCAGGGGGACTTCACTCTAGAAAAGTTATTTCAAGGGGCATAACTTTTAATAACATTTGTATATACTTTATAGTCATATTGTTGGACTTACTTACACTATTGTTAAACTCTTTGTCTATAGTTATTTTCAGGCATATGAGTTATAATAAATAATGATATAATCTTTAAGGCATTTTCAAAGTTTTCATAAAAATAATGCATAATGCATAACATTGTAACTCATCTTTTTCTACAGTTTTCATTGAATGGTGTGTGGAAGGACATTCTTTTAAGTTACTGTGCGCCAAGAGCTGGGCGAAACCACGCCGGTCAGACAGATAGACAGACAGACAGTCGGGAACGGGAGAGCTTATATGACTACTTATATGAATTAAATTAGATGCTCCCCACCAGGGACTGGGTGAAGCCGGGCCCTGGTCAGACAGACAGATAGACAGACAGACAGATAGTCGGGAACGGGACAGCTTATATGACTACTTATATGAATTAAATGAGATGCTCCCCACCAGGGACTGGGTGAAGCCGGGCCGGGTCAGCCAGACAGACAGACAAACAAGCAGACAGACTGATAGATAGATAGATCCCCTCCAGGGCCTGGGCGAAGCCGGGCCGGGTCAGCTAGACATTCACTAGGTCATGTTTCCTTAGGGATTTGATGAGGAGGGGATCCAAGCACTTATGGACTGAATGGTTCGATGTGCAATGAGGATGATCTGTCGACTAACTAAGTAACATTAAATGAGATGCTCCCCATCAACATCCGTATCAAGCGAGGCCTCAGCAAGAGCAGTGCCCGGTATGTTCTCTCCCGACCTGTCCCACTCTGTCTTACTCGCTAATTGAAGTAATCACATAACAGATACCTGATAAATGAAGAACAAATAAGTTGGTATCAACCAGTGCTGGTCTGATGATCTCGCTTTTGGCAGCAAACAGTGTTTCCTAGGGTTTTTGTATTTTGTGTTGGTTACATGTGTCTTTATCTTGCTGCACAAGAACCTGCACACTTGTCTTTCTGTTCTTATCTGTCCTCTACTTTTGTTGTCTTGGGAAAGGCGCTTAGCCAACCGAACACGAGTTCTCTCTCTCTCTCTCTCTCTCTCTCTCTCTCTCTCTATATATATATATATATATATATATATATATATATATATATATATATATATATATATATATATATATCCCTCCCTCTTTCTCTCACTTGTCTTTATCACTTTGTTATGTCTTTCAACACATCTTTCTCGTATCTCTGTCTCTCACACTATCTTCGTTATCTATCTATCTCCTCTCTCTTTTCAACCTGCTTCACATATACCAGGTTTTGCTGCACTTTATGTGCGTAGCATTTCCTTGTTTATTTGTTAATTCAACAGGCCAGTAAGTCGGAAGCCTGGTGTTTGAATTGCCTAATCATGTCTTTCTGAGGCGACGCATATTACTGTCAGCTTGGACCGGAATTATGAGGACATCAATAGCAGGAAATAGGGCGGTAATGTCAACAAAGATGGAAGCCTGTAGTAAACAGTAAGTGTACAGAAACGCAAGTTAACAATTCTTTAACTCGCATGGGGACACATTGGGGATACCAATCTGGAAAATTATTCTTGATATTTAACAGCTTCATACTTCAGCTATACCCAGCTCCATATAAACTACTCTGTCTATACGGACTCCGATCCGTATAAACTACTCTGTCTATACGGACTGAAGTCCGTATAAACTACTCTGTCTATTCGGAGCTCAAGTCCGTATAAACTACTCTGTCTATTCGGACTCAAGTCCGTATAAACTCTCCCAATAAACAAGCTACACTAGTAAGAACATAAATTTTGATAACTTCATCTATGACATTGACTTGGACACGAATAAAAGATGCCCAGAGGAGATATTTTGTCTCAATTTCTGTGTTTACAATCACTACACTCAAAGGTGCATATCTTCGCTTCTATTAGACATACATGCATCATCTTGGTACCGTTAGATTCGGTTTCTCAAGGCCTAGCTTTCAGTGGTGGTCTCATTAGTAAATACTCAAATTTAAAATCTGATGGTTCATGCCTTCAGAAGCATGCTAGTCTAGCCATGCTTCTCCAGTAGTCACAGTTCAGATCTACATCACAAGGGTTCCTATATAATATATTCCTCTAGTCACAAATAATGAAATATAACTTGGGTAATCTCTGGTAAAGGTTGTTTTGTTTTAGAGTATTAGGGCTTAATTGGCTTTTGTTTTTGTTTATCTTTGACATTGTGGTGTCCCTTACTTTTTTCTTTTGTTTGTACTGGTGAAAATTGCCAGTACAAACATTTTTGCTTAGAATCGATTGACATTAATGAGGTACAATGAAATTTCATTTTGTCAGCTCTGTTCTGGCTAATTTTTCAAAAGTGTTGTTTACAATTTGAAACTATTTTTCATAAAAACATCAATTTGCAAAATAAATAAATATTATTAATTAATATAACAACAACACAGTCACTTACGAGCGAGGAAGTTGCAACGGCGGGGCGCCCTTCCTCTGAAAAATCCCATCAATGAAAACTCCATTTTTCCCATTACACTTCATAAAAAAATTCGGGTGCTCGGCAAATATTTCCAGATGCACTCTGGAAATAAAACTGGAGTGTCCCATGTTGACATCAACGTCCCCTTTGCTACTATTTCTCCCAATAGTAATGCGTGGCTTCCTCATGGTGTACTCAAAGTCCCTACCTTCCAACCGTGCAATGGCTTCTCCGATCATCTCTTGGCCCCATGACATTCTTGCCGGACTCGCAGGCGCAGAATTCAGGGCCAACAAGGCTAAAGCATGGTTATTTGTGGGTTGCTGTAGTGCAGACATAGCGAGAAAGAATACCGCTAAAATGGCAGCTCACAGAGAAGAAAACATAACCTGTACACTGTTTACATCCACAACAATCCCCCACAATGCCGCGCGCCCGGTCATAATACAACGTGCTAGCCCCAGATCAGCAGACCTGAACCTCTGTGACCTATACACACTGGCTGGCCGACCGAGAACACATTCACGTTTTATCATGGAGCTACTACTATATGCAGAATAGAAGAAACACAAATTATTTGGGGTTTTACACTTCGCACCATTTGAGGGTAAACTTTATAGTGATGTCAACAAGCCTACACTGACTTGTTTTCTTTAAATGTATTCAGGTTGACTTCTGATCGTGTATAACAGGGACTAAGTTAACTAAGTAGAAGAAAGGAATAATGATAAAAATAATAATAATACGGTGAGGGAAGAAGAGAGAATTACAGGAAGAAGAAAAGGAGGAGTGTATAGAAGAAAAAAAAGAAGAAGTAATCGAATATAGTTAAAATCCTGGAAGGTTAACCCGGTCAACAAACGCCCGCAGAAGTCGGATGTGTCGGCCTAAAGGCGCAGGAACGCAGCTCGCTGTAAACAGGCACAACACAATCACATCCGAAAAAAGACTCCGGGTGAACGCAGAAGAAGAAGAAGAAGAAGGGGAAGAAGAATATAGTAAATTGTTATCAGGCTGTACAATCTTAAATTATTTTGAAAAACTAAGAACGGTGTAAAACAAGAGCTACAGTCAGCGTGTCTTGTATTGTATTCATCATCATCATGTGCCAAGCCGATAGGCGCGGGGTCATGTTTCGCCACTTCACACGATCATCAGTGTCGTGGATTGTATTGTATTGTATTGCACTGTATTTATACCAACAATATACCGTTCAACCCCTCTGCGTAGTTATTGTAGTCTATAATGTGTATTGTTATTTCCTACAATGGATGCTTTTCTAACTTAAACTTTTTAGTTCAAATCTTGTAGATTGTATAATTATGTTTCTAAGACAATTGTAACATGCATATTTTGCTATCCTTCTCCTAGTCCTGTCAGTGTGTTATAGCCACGAAGGGAAACAGATGCAACAGCCAGTGCACGACATGCACGAGGTTAATACAGACCCAGAAGAAGGCATAACGTGCATCTTGGTGACAGACATCAAAGACATTCCAGGACCGTATGGAGTTTGATACAATAACTTAGAGGCGACAGACTTTGATCAATTATCCAGGGTATTTAACATCAAATTCGGCATTGTCCCTGCTGATTAGCAACACAGCTATTTCGGATCTCTTCCTGAGCTTGGGAACGATCACACCGGGACATACGGTTACAGAAGCATCCCTCTACCGAGCAGCAATGGCTTAGAGGCAGTGAACACGTTTGACAAATCCCCGACATACTCGAGTCGAGGATTGGAAGTCAGCTTTGGGTGATTTGAAAGCAAACCACCTTACGTTGACTTCGAAGGTGTGGGCATCGGTGGTTTAGTAATCAATGGCAAACTACTGAACGTAATAATTACTTACTAAATCACAAGCAGCCAAAAATGCCGGGGTTATTTGCGACGTCCTATAAAGGACATGCAACTAAATTTTAACAGAACAGCGTAGGACAATTCATGCAACAAATCGTAGCCAGAAGTGTGCTCCGAAGAATGGCATCGAATCTACTGTGGGCGGTTATCGTCACGTGGTACAATGCTGCAGTATTTGGAAACATCACGTATGACAGCTTCCAAATGGGAATGGAAACAGCTGCGACCGCCTTTGACTTAGATGAAGCTGCTCACAACAGCGTCCCATACAACAAGATGAGTTTGCTACCGGACATGCACATCGTGCTAAACACTTGGGCAGCTGGCTTGCTGCAGCATTTTAAAAAAGAACGGTGTCGTTGCGATGCGGTTCATGTGCCTCGAAACCTTGCCGTATCCTGGGTCAACGGTAGCCCGTCTACCACAGAGTTCACCTCTGTCACCGGCTCTCATCAATGTAAACACAGGAGTCACAAGTGCATAGACAGCAGGCCTCGGCAGAACGATGTCACGCACAGATTACATTCTTGTCTATCGACGAGGTAAAAACAGAGATGAAATTACAGCTGCATGAACTAGAGGACTCGGTGAGTGGTGCCAGGAATCCAGAGCACATATGGACCAGCTAAAAGTGAAAGTTTTCTTGACATGATTCTTGCTGAACTTCCATATAGCTAATGCACCAAAGCCGATCTTGGGCATGTGTGGTACAAACATCGACAGAATAAACACAGTAGTATTTCTCAGAACTACCTTTAATGGTAGTTTGTCATACAAGAATCGCGTAGGCTATGTTATAACCAGAGCAAGGAAATGCTTGACAACCCTAAAAGGTGATGCTGGAGCCGACATTGAACAACGCCCGCCCTACCTTCTCTACTGGACTACGGTCTGGGTATGCCCACTGCCAGTAAGACTCGGGTATACATACTTCACTTCTTCTTCTTCAGCGTTCCGAGGCATTGAGGTTCTTTGCTGCAGATACAATCCGTCTCCATTCGTCTCTCTGTTGACCTTCTCTTGCCAGTCGCTGATTCCAAGTGCTTGTAGGTCTGTATATATATATATATATATATATATATATTATCTCTCCACTGTCTCCTTGATCTACCTCGGGGTCTACGGTCATTTATTTCCTGAGTGTAAACGAGTTTTGTTTCCCTATTATCTTCCATTCTTTCTATATGCCCCAGCCATTGTAGTCGATTAGCCTTCATGATACCAGTGATTAGCGGGGACTTAATGAGACGCATATTCGGCTGCACAAAAGGACACCTCGTGACCGGTCATGCGAGATGTCCTTGATTTGGCCACCAGGAACAATGTTGCACAGATTAAAGCGCAGAGTATCAGCGGGCAAAATACAACTACACAGTGCTGCCGACGGCAGAAAGGGGATGCTTCTCAAAAGAGGTCGCTCCTGGGTGGGCGGTGCTGAAGAGAAAAACAAGTACATCTGTGACTTGGACGATCTCAAACACAGAATAGAATGGACTGACATACCCACAGATATGCAGAACCCCCCCCCCCCCCCCCCCTCCAGGTTGTCATTACAATAGACTGATGATTAGAAAGAGACGGCTCACCTCATTGGATAAATTATACTAATGAAAACTGACAACTCTTGACAAATGAAAGGGAGAAAAGAGAGTCTGTATTTCTCAGAAATGTTCAGGTGTCCATCTTCTTGGTCTGTGTCGACGTAGGTGGCTGTAGGGTTTGGAACACATCATCAGGGGCCATCATATAACCGTACTGGTCACTTTGCCACCATAGCTCCCAGATTTGATATTTCAATTTTAAATTCTGCTTGAACGCGCGTAGAATTGCATACAATGCATTAATAACCTTATAAAGTCATGCCTGAACACCAGTTGTCTGTTTCAACCCGCATCACAGATGGCGAAAGTAGATTGTCTGATTCAAAAACTCACCCAGAGTAAAAATGAACACTGAATTGTCTTGGAGGGAGTGGAAGGGAACTGGTTACTCAGTGAAGACCTAACACTTCATATCCTGAAGGTTGTGTCTGGCACCTTTATCTCATATGTAAACACTGCCACGCATGTCGCTAACATGTCTGTGTTGTTTGTGTTTCTTGGGAATGTCGTCCGTATCTGCCACGAGAGCAAGCCTGTTTAGTCATTCTTGCGTTGCTAGGACAGTGGTTCTCAACCTTTTTTGGCCTGTGCCCCTCTTCACCATATTTTCAGAACGGCATTCCCCTCTTTCGTTTTTCCACCCTAAAATCCCCCCTCCGCACCTACACAGCATACGTAATAATGGAAGCTAAATTTAATAGCACATACTAAAACAAAACAAGTCTAGACGTTTAAATAAAACGTGACTTGCGGGTCTACTTACGTTATAAAATGAATTTCAGACGGGTGGGACGTACAGAACCATAAATTATGAAGGGAAAAACAATATCAAGTAATCGGTTATTGTAGTAACGCGATCTTGAAATAATCTTAACCCCCCCCCCCCCCCCCGGAAACCCTAAAATACCCCCGAGGGGGAGTGGGAATAACTGTGCTAGGAGATCTGTGCATATTCGTTAGACCAGTGGTTCTCAACCTTTTTTGGCCCGTGCCCCCCTTCACCATATTTTAGGACGTCATTCCCCCCCCCCCCCCCACCATATTTTTAGGACGTCATTCCCCATATTTTTAGAACGTCATTCCCCCCCTTTCGTATTTCCTCCCTAAAAAATTTCCCCCTGCCCCTACACAGTGTACGTAATAATGGAAGCTAAATTTAATAGCACATACTAAAACAAGTCTAGAAATCTACATAAAACGTGATTTGCGGGTCTACTTACGTTATAAAATGAATTTCAGAAGGGTGAGATGTACAGAACCGTAACGTATAAAGGGAAAAACAATATCAAGTAATCGGTTCTTGTATTAACGCAATCTGGAAATAATCTTAATCTCCCCCCCCCCCCTGGAAACCCTAAAATTCCCCCCTGGGGGGGGGGGGGGAATTCCCCACCGGTTGAGAACCACTGCGTTAGACGTTTCATTTAGGAGAAATTCATTTCTTTCACTGCCTCTCTCCAGTGTTGAGTGTTATTTGTCCCTTGTCCTACCCCATAGTCCCCACAACAGATGTCCCCAAAGCCAGGCTCTTTCATTGAAACGACCCTTCATATTACCCGGTTGTCCACTCCTTGGTGGCTATTGAGTATAAGGTGTTAGCCCCTCTTTTTTTTTTCCATAGACCAATCGCCTTATGTTAACTATTACGGCCTTTACTTCCCAAATTTCCTGGTCATATTGTAGGCTGGAATTGTGATCCCCCCCCTGTCATTAGTCCCCGTAAGAATTCCCTGCCTAAAACAGGTGTTCTTAAAATGGAAGTATTTATAGCACGTAGTGACAAGTCTAGAATCCATAAAACGTGATTTCGGGTCTTACTTTGGGACTGAATTTAGAAGGTGAGTACAAAACCCGGGTAACGTATAAAGGGAAAAACAATATAAAAATGGTTCTTAAGTTAACCAACGGAAATATTTACGTTCCCCCCCCATGGAATCTAGACTACCCCCTGAGTTGGGAGGGGCGAAATCCAACCGGTGAGTAACCACTGCGTAGACTTTGCTTTTGGGAGAAGGCATCCCTTTTCATTCTACCAGTGTCGAGTGTTATTGCTGTCGTCCTACGGCCAAACTAAAATACATTCCCAAAGCCAGGCTTTGAATTGAAACGTCCGTTCTTTCCCGTGTACACTCTTGGTGCTATTGCGTATACGGTGTTCGGAACCTCTGCCTAGGACTAATGGCCTGGGGTGTTGAACATCTCACGGTCACTTACTTCCAGAACATGTCCGGTACTGTAGGCTGGAAACCCTTGGATCCCGACCCTGGTCATTAGGAAGTGGAGGTCAGCATGGCAGAATATAAAAGGTGAGAATTAAACATCCGTGTGCTGGACGCGGAGGGGTTCAACCTTGGCCGGACAGTTGGATTGACGGTTGATTTATGGTCCTTGCTGGGGGCGTAAATTACGATACCCCTGGCTTATTCGCCTGAGGCGTGGGACTCCTGATAATTGCAACTTAACCACACGCAAATTAGCGTGCTACTAAAAGTAGTCTCCCAGTGCTACCTGGTCAAAAGCACGCTAAAAGCCGGATAGCTAATTCGAATCATGGTCAACTGACGCAATCACATCTGAATACCCCGATGAATCATTTAATAAAGCTTATATGTCACCATTTAGTGCATAACTTTACATTCATCACAAAGCTATAAACAGACTAGCGGTGATACCCTTTCATCGGCAAATTACACATACAGGACTTGCGATTAGCTTCACGGAGATCTCCTGTTCACATTAAACTGAACGAGGAGATCATGGATAATAAATGACGAAAGCGAAGAAAAAGAAAATTGAAAAAAAACAATGACTACAGAAATTGAATAACAGCTCTGAACATCAAATTCCTACACAGTGGACCATCAAGTTCCAGTTCCAATTTGGTGCGTTGTTGGTGGGTGTGTTGTCTGTATGTGTGGCGTGTGTCTGTTGTATGTGTGTGTTTAGTATGTATGTGTGTGTTAAAGCATAAATGAAGTACCTACTATTATTCATATATAGCCTAGTGGGACAATTATTAATGCCTGGGACAATATTAAGTGGGGACAGCAATTAAAAAAAAACAAGAGTAGGAAGTAAAAGCACGTAACAGCAACACGTTATGACAGTCATCAAATGACGAGCTGTAAACACGTCACCCTAGATTCTTGCTGGGGCGGAGACGTGACCTTCGTCGCCTGCTAGTCCCGCGGACCTATCGCTCAAGGTCAAAACATGGCGGCTAACCTGTATCATCATCTGCCATGCCGGGCGACACGAAAATTCATGCACACCGCCAGCGGCTTATTTTTCTGTGCCCATGGTGGTTAGACCGTTGGTTGCCACCCGTGTCAATGTCAACTCATCCATCGTGTTCTCCCTTTGTCTTTAATACCCTCAAGCAAACAGATTTAAGCACAACCTATGAAACGACAAAGACGACTCTGAGGTTTTTTTAAAGGCCAAATGGACAAAAGAGCACCGCCATCACTTATAAATAACCATCACCAACAACTTTGAAGGCAAGATTCGACAATCTTATTTCCATTGCAAACAGGGCACGACAGATCGACTTATCTACAACTCGCTAGTCATGTTCAATTTACAGTCATTTTCTTTTTCTATCCTTTAATCCCCATTGGAACATAGATCCCCAGCCAACCCACGCCAAGCATCCTATCTTTTGCTATCTTCTGCATACCCCTCCGTGCCCTCCCAATATTATTCATCTTATTTGAACAGAATGTAATCATCGCACCTGATTCCTTGTGGCTGTCTCCGCAACGCGTCATACCTCTTTTAACTGATTAAGTGCCACGGGAGGGATGATTAATCGTCTTAAGCGACTTCCCGTATTTGCCAATAGCTTATATACAGTAGTTTTCCCTATAATTTGATATATAATGCAATATTTTTGCTACCACATTCAACTTTTAAGTCATAACTGTGACACGCACCTACTTCCCATTTTCTGCCATCCATTTAGGTTTGGTTCGAACTAATCTTTTGTTTGGCACTGAATCAGCTAGTTTCAGTCATCCATTACCCCATATGGACAACAATCACCTTCGGATTAATAAGCCTGTGGGGGTAAAACCGTGGGCAGCTGCTTTTGCGGCTGACTCAATCACAGGACTATCATTCCGAGTCGGTGATGGGCCCTAACTATAACTTGTCCTTGAAGTTGAACGGGGTAGAGGTAAGGGTGAAATCGAATCGAAACAGCTAGAAGAGCTTCTTTTCCTCTTGGTTGGCTGAGTCATTTTTTTCTGTATGCGACTCCGGTAGACAGCCATATGTTACACAGAATGTTCTTAACTGATGGCTTACTGCCTTTTGTACTCTTCTGCATGTTATCCTATTGTTGCCTATTCAATCTGTTGCTATCATTGATCCTAAAACCAAACTGTATGGTAAGTTACAACTACAGTAGTTATGTATTAGTATTGTGAATTTCATGTGGAGTGCTTTTATATCTGAATCTGTCCGCGGTTGTTTGTATTGTGAATTGCATGGTCAGAAAAATGGCTGCCGGTTGGTCGCTGAACCAGCTTGAGTTGCCTTATGCAGTAGTATATTGATTATTACCATATAAACATCAGTCGCCAGTTTTTTTTTTGGTGGTGGTAGTAGTGTGCAGGGGGGGGGGGGGGGGGGGGGGGGGAAGGAGAATTCCGTTTTGTAATATATATTGTTCAAAAAGCAATGGTAAACTACTGAACGTAAACCTGCCAAGAGATCACAGACAGCCAAAATGCTGGGGTTGACTGCTACGTCCTGTAAAGGATATGCAACTAACTAATATAGATTGTAAACTATATACAATGTGAGCATTATATGCACCTATGGAAGACAGCAAAGATTACGTCTAGTTTTGCTATAGTCTGAAACTATCACCTCTACATTTGATACATTCTATAAGTATCAATAGACATATCGTCTATGGAAACTTGATTGAGATAATCGACCTCCAGTGGACCAAAACAAAAAACAACAACAAACAAACATCATACACACAAATAAAAAAAAACGTTTTCAAGAGGCGTGCATCATACCCAGTTATGCACCTCAAAGGTGAGTATGTCGGACTTCTACATGTATTTGTGTCAGCTTTGCTCCTCCAGACAGATTCCAACCAAGGTACCACGTACCGGCCCTGTCTACCCATGGGCAAGCTTTCTTTCCTAACAATTGTGCCAGGGCTGTAGCATTATAGCCTACTATTGACGATTACCAACTGTCATGGGATTTTTCATGTGCACAACTGAGTCAAGAACCAGCACCACAGCACTCAGGATATTCCCATATGCACCCCGACCTCCTCTACAAAACTAGCGAAGAGTCCCAATACTTATGGTACCAGTTGTAATCTGAGTATGTGTCCATCTGGCCTTTCCTCGGAGAAATGATTGTCGGCCAGATCCTCTGATCACTCCACGCTGCACCATTCTCTCAGGCACAGATGCTGTATCAGTTCTTCCACACTATTCCAAATAGTCCTGACCACTCTCGTGCATCAATACCCCACCCAGAGGTGCAGATCCAGCTAGTTTGTCCGCCTGTTCGTTTCCCAACACACGAGCACGCACTAGCGAAAACATCTTTGATTCTTTAAATTGAAACATGCCAATCTGTATAAAGCATGCAAGTCTTCACCCTACTCAGCATGCTCCGTGAATCCATTACAATTACAACAAGTGTGTGCTGTTTATCCTGCAGCCAGCGGAATGTTGCAGTTTGACTGCCTCCACCTCCATTGTCAGACTAGCTGTTGTGGTGTCTCAAATTGCACAAGACCTCCTGTTTTCCCCCCTTATCTAAGAAGGTTAGGTAACCAATCTCACTACCCCGGAGACCTGGGGGATGTGCGATGTTCGGTACTATTGGTTCTTGGAACAATGCCCAGCCTATGCTGGGATTGAACCAGGTACCTACTGAGCTTGAGGCCAACACCACAATCTCTTAGCCATGGCGTCCCGCAAAAAAAAAAAAAAAAAAAGAGATACAAAGAGACGTCGAAAACCTCAATATGCAACTGCAGTACTGACTTTTAAAAAGGGGAGAATACAGTTGGTGATCGCCCTGTCTGGCGTAACCCAATATCTGCTAGCAATCTTTGCTATGGCGATTCTTGTTCTAATCTCTACAAGGCATCTTCTATCTGATACTATGGCTGTTTACATAGCCGTGTACATATGACCGTGTACAATAACCACATCACTAAATGCTGCAGACCCTGTTCATTGTCTACAACCGGGGTAGAGCAAAGGATGCTTTACAGGCTCCTTCAGCAGTATGGGGGGGGGGGGGGGGGGTACGGGTGTCAGGCATTGGTAGCACCTTTGGTAAGGATGACTCTCATGTCCTTTCAGGACCCATCCCCCACTGGTCCAAGCCTGATACCCAGCTCGTGCCTGTGGCTCCTAGTAGCTGTCAGCAACAGCTGTGAGAGGCTGGTTAAACCAGGCATGGGTATCCGATTTGGTGTCAAACCAAGAGGTAAACTAAGGTATGCCTACCCAGCATGTGAAGACAGGATTCGGCAGACTGCGCGGAAGAAATCATGGCTGTTTACAGATAGTGCCACTGATTTACTTGTTTAAGAATTTTCTCACTTACTTGGATGTTACATTGTTATACTTCTTTCTTCTTGGAGATGACCATAATTTCTGTTTTTTTTTTCCAATCCTTATTGTGGACCGTGTACAATAACCACATCACTAAATGCTGCAGACCCTGTTCATTGTCTACAACCGGGGTAGAGCAAAGGATGCTTTACAGGCTCCTTCAGCAGTTGGTGACATCTGTCACTGAGTATGGTTTGGGGGAGCCAGCTTGAAAGGTTGGAGCGCATACAAAATGCGGCCATGCGGGTGATTCTGGGGTGCACAACAGACACACCAATTATATGCATGAGGCATATCCTGGCACTTCCAACAATGGTCGTGTGCCTGTGAGACCAGGTGAAGGAACAGATTGAGAACTCGTATGTGGAAAGGATGATATTGTGGGGGGATTGGCAGGGGCTCTGGTAGAATCTCAACACTGAGAGGGAAGACCAGGAGAACTTTCAATCAGATAGTGGTGGGAACAATTAGTAGTGTGACTTGTGTGACTTTTTGCTGGCTGTTGAACTAGGGGATGGAGCGCATATGGAGATGTCCTGAGAGCAGTTATGTGGGTTCTTAGCTCGACTCAACTGTTTCATCTGCATATATATATATATATATATATATATATATATATATATATATATATATATATATATATCTATATATATATATATAACATTATATTGTATTGAATTATATTGTATTGAATTATATTGTATTGTATTATATTATGTTGTATTATATTATATTGTATTATATTATGTTGTATTGTATTATATTATATTGTATTAAATTAAATTGTACTGTATTATATTAAGTTGTATTATATTATATTGTATTATACTATATTGATGATGTTATGTCCTCCATTGGCGATTCATCTCATACCTTCTAAATTGCTCTTATTTTCACAATACAGAAAAAAAACATTTGAGGACATTAAACACCCTTTTGATTAGCTGTAGATTTGAATTTTAAAAATTTTCCTGGACCACCAGTCAACACAGCCTAAAAAGGTACCAGGAAATGTCTTCGGAAGTAAAGGCTGCCTGCTTTATAATGACCATATCGCCCACCGAGTGCTGATTGGTCTATCAAAATAGTGATTTTCAGCACCATATGCTCAATGCGACTTAAGGCTTTAGAAGGTCCTTTACTTTTTTTTTACTTTCATGCACAAAAGAAACAAAACACAGGTCTACACTATAGGAATTTATGGAACAAATGGCTTCGGAAATCACCCAGTCTCATTATAATGTTCTAGTTTCATTAATTTCTTTCAGGCAATCATTGTTAGTTACTCTGGCAGTCGAATGAATTTGCAATATTCGTCTCAAGTACCACATCTCGTTGCTTCCAAATTCTTCATTCACATTCCAAAATTCACTGCCATACAGCAAAACAGGCTCTATTTACCACTTCAGCACTCTCTTTCTTACATTCAATGATAGTGTCTTGTTGTATAAGATACTTTTAAGAAGATACTTAATATGCCATATGCATGGAAATAGGGTGCTTAACTTAACTTAAAACTTTATCGATTGTTGACAAGTATTTTACCATGGATTGCAACACCACATACATTTTTTTCCCAGAAAAAAAAATAACTTATCGTAAGGAATTATGATAAGGTATATAGAAACTATTGCATTCTTATAAGTAGAGGGATAGTGAAGAACACTCGCTCATAAACATCACCATATCTCGGAAATGGAACTAATTTGGCCTTACTGAATGTCACCGTAGTTTGGAAAGATCAGTGATGGCAAGTGGATCAACTTCATTACACCAAGTTCTACCCCACATAACTAAGTCTTCCCTTCACAGTGCAGCATGCCAAACTACTGTATGGAAGACAAAACTCCATAGCTCCAGCAATGATCCCCGGTGGTCTAAAAGAATTGCACCTGTGAACGAAAGAGTCTGAAAACGAACTCATGACTTCATAGTACGAGGCAGGCTTGAGTAATTCACCATGGAGAACAGTGATGATGGTTCCTGGAAAAAAGAGGAAGGGTTGACCAGCAGAGGATGGACACAGGACACCGCAGACACCTTAAGCATGAGGGTGTGCGAGGCAGGGGAAATAGTAAGGCACTGAGAAACATTTCAGTGAGCCAGGATGAGAGTGATATTTTGCACAAAACCTGGTACATGAAAGCAAGAAGGAAACTCAAGCAAGATATGAGATAGTTTAGTTTAGTCGATGAATCAACGTCACGGCACATGGGTGTAACCGATAAGTGCTTCGTTCTACTCCTAACTCAAGCCTGAGTATGGAGAATCTCAGTTCAGTGCACGAACTCTGTAGCACCGGCGAGGATCCTAAAATACTTTGGGTAGATTTTTAACTCAAAATTTTGCCCGGGCAGTGCCATTAGGCTACTATTTTTTGATTTCCAATTACCAAGGGATATTTTCTGTGCGCAACAATACACATGGGCATCCGATCTCACTACCCAGAGACCAGGGGAAATTTTGTTACTAGAAGTCCATGTGAAAAAATCCCGGCCCTCACCGGGGCTTGAACCCGGGACCTCCAGCACTCAAGGTGGACACCATACCTCAAGACCACTCAACTCCCTAGATGATATAAGATTTGAGAAGCTCAAACAACCCAATAAATATGAGTTGAAGGTATCCACAAATAAATCTAAAAAAGAAATGCCAATAAATGTTCTTTAGTGGTGTTTTGAAATAAAACAATGGTATACAGGCAAACAATTATGACACAAATGACCACATCTTGTGATCCATAACACGTGTCTTTACATCCAGCCCCAAATTTGTACAGACCAATCAGCACTCGAGGGGTGAAGTGGTCCATATTAAGCAGATTGTCTTTACTCCCCAAGACACATCCTGATACCCTTTCAAGGAGAGCCTGGGTAAACTTACAAACTGGCATTGATGCAAGCGTGAATCCATGACCAGTGGGCTGGCAGGCAGGCGGACAAGCCACTAGGCTACCGCGACTCACACAAAATGTAACAGAAAAATATGATCAAATCATTCATATACAATTTGAAAAAAAAAATACTGATCAAAGCAAGCAGTGACATTTTTATATACTAAAAGACACCATAGACATATATCAATAATTAGCACAACTGCATTAACTTTCACTCTGACACATGGTAAACATTGTGCATAAGCAAAATGGCTGCCTTGTACCAAGAAAGCACAAACACTCACAAGCTCATTATGACACAGCCCTGTGAAAGTTCTATTATATGTGTGCAGGAACAATTCTAGTCTCTTTAGTCTCAATAAAATGAAAGTTTAGTTTTATTCCTTGTGATTGAAGAGGCCAGAATTTGTTCCAAAGATTTCGCTCCGAGCAGTGGGTTGGAGTCTGTTGACAATAAACTACCTAAAACCTGTAGAGAAAACTTGACCATCCTCGGCCCAACCCCAGCCACCCCATACGTTCTGTGCTGAATCCTTAGATGTGAAGTTCCAGCACCAGCCTGCCATACCTTACTGGTTTCTGAGCTTGGAGAAGGAAAGAAGATCCCAGCATCACAGTCCCTGCAAGGATAGGACTTTGGTACCAGTTTGGGAGAAAAAACCTCTAAACCATCTTCACTTTGAAAGATGCAAGCCCTTTTCGTTGTTCAGGTGAATTGAATGCCAACGCATCAGACTTAAGAATTTAAACTCAGTCTTCCACATGATTCAACAATCAAGTTCCACACACATACATTCACAGAGACAAGCCAAATTGATTTGGAATAAACCATGAATAAACAATATCTTCTTCTTTGTACACCTCCAGACATCAACATGAATATATCCAGCAAAAGCAACAATCAACTTAAGAATGTTGACATCTCTAAAGAGTTGTCTTCAAAAGGAGAGGGTATAGACCAAAATAGTTTTCTCTGTTCTGCATATGTTGGACACTCCCGGAACAAACATTTAGCAGTCATTTTACCAGTCCCAGAATACACTCATCAGTATATCCTGTCTTTAGTTGATTAAATATTCAGTATTTCGGCCTTTGTGTCTTGTGCAGTCCAAAGATTTGTTCCCTTCAGCATCATCTTTCTGGTGACCTAATTGCTCTAATCCCTACTTGGTTCTGTATCTGCTTCATATCTCTTAGCCTCATAGGTTATGTCTATATCAGGCCCATCAAGTATTCTACCATTCTTTGCCAGTCTGTCAACCCCTTCATTGCCAGATATGTTGCAATGTGAGGGAATCCACTGTATTAAAACCGTTACAGATTTATGACACAATACAAGGAGGTCTGCTGTTAGGTTTGTTATTTCATCCCTGTTTCTGATGTTCAGTATTGAAACAGACTAAACAAGTAAAGAACCATGCAGTGCTAATAACAGAGCAAGCTACATTAACTTCTTTCATCATGACCTCATGGGCAACAGCAAATGTTACAATATAATGGAGCACTCACAGAGCTTCCATCAACAATTATGTTTAAACTCATTCTGAGACTTTTCTGGGAAATATCCAGGAAATAAAGGCTGTGGAGAAGGGAGCTAGTCACTGTATCTCATAATGCCGGGGTCTAGAAGATGGCCTATTACTGCACACCCCAGTACCTTGTGTCACTGTATCTCACAATGCCGAGGTCTAGAAGATGGCCTATTACTGCACACCCCAGTACCTTGTGTCACTGTATCTCACAATGCAGGGGTCTAGAAGATGGCCTATTACCGCACACCCCAGTACCTTGTGTCACTGTATCTTATAATGCCGGGGTCTAGAAGATGGCCTATTACCGCACACCCCAGTACCTTGTGTCACTGTATCTTATAATACCGGGGTCTAGAAGATGGCCTATTACCGAACACCCCAGTACCTTGTGTCACTGTATCTTATAATGCAGGGGTCTAGAAGATGGCCTATTACCGCACACCCCAGTACCTTGTGTCACTGTATCTCACAATGCAGGGGTCTAGAAGATGGCCTATTACCGCACACCCCAGTACCTTGTGTCACTGTATCTTATAATGCCGGGGTCTAGAAGATGGCCTATTACCGAACACCCCCGTACCTTGTGTCACTGTATCTTATAATGCAGGGTCTAGAAGATGGCCTATTACCGAACACCCAGTACCTTGTGTCACTGTATCTATAATGCCGGGGTCTAGAAGATGGCCTATTACCGCACACCCCAGTACCTTGTGTCACTGTATCTTATAATGCAGGGGTCTAGAAGATGGCCTATTCCCGCACACCCCAGTACCTTGTGTCACTGTATCTTATAATCCGGGGTCTAGAAGATGGCCTATTACCGACACCCCAGTACCTTGTGTCACTGTATCTATAATGCCGGGGTCTAGAAGATGGCCTATTACCGCACACCCCAGTACCTTGTGTCACTGTATCTTATAATACCGGGGTCTAGAAGATGGCCTATTACCGACACCCCAGTACCTTGTGTCACTGTATCTTATAATACCGGGGTCTAGAAGATGGCCTATTACCGAACACCCCAGTACCTTGTGTCACTGTATCTCATAATGCAGGGGTCTAGAAGATGGCCTATTACCGCACACCCCAGTACCTTGTGTCACTGTATCTCACAATGCAGGGGTCTAGAAGATGGCCTATTACCGCACACCCCAGTACCTTGTGTCACTGTATCTTATAATGCAGGGGTCTAGAAGATGGCCTATTACCGCACACCCCAGTACCTTGTGTCACTGTATCTTATAATACCGGGGTCTAGAAGATGGCCTATTACCGAACACCCCAGTACCTTGTGTCACTGTATCTCATAATGCAGGGGTCTAGAAGATGGCCTATTACCGCACACCCCAGTACCTTGTGTCACTGTATCTTATAATACCGGGGTCTAGAAGATGGCCTATTACCGCACACCCCAGTACCTTGTGTCACTGTATCTTATAATGCAGGGGTCTAGAAGATGGCCTATTACCGCACACCCCAGTACCTCGTGTCACTGTATCTCATAATGCAGGGGTCTAGAAGATGGCCTATTACCGCACACCCCAGTAGCAGTGGCAGGTTTGGTGGCACGATGGCTAGCACATATGCCTGCCAGTCCAGAAGTCACGTGTTTGGATCTCCATCAAGATGGATTTGATACAGCTGAAAGTGAGTACTAGAAATGTCCTGGGAAATAAAGGCGACGTGTGTGATACTGACCACTCCATTAACTGAAAACGCTCCCAAGGCAGCCAGTGTGATACTGAACACTCCATGAATTGAAAACGCCCCCCATAGCGGTCAGTGTGATACTGACTACTCCATTAATTGAAAACGCTCCCATGGCGGTCAGTGTGATACTGACCACTCCATTAATTGAAAATGCTCCCATGGCATTCAGTGTGATACTGACCACTCCATTAATTGAAAATGCTCCCATGGTGGTCAGTGTGATAATGACCACTCCATTCATTGAAAATGCTCCCTAGGCGGTCAGTGTGATACTGACTCCATTAACTGAAAACGCTCCCACGGCAGTCAAAGGAAACACTTTAAAGACACTCTGAAGATCTCACTAAAAGCTCTTGGAATTCAGCACGACACTTGGGAGACCGCTGCCAAAGACCAAAATTTGTGGCGCACATTATTACGCAAGGGTGTAGTCACTTGTGAAGCAAACAGGACTGCAAGAGCTGTGGAAAAAAAAAAGACTGGACAGAAAAACAACTGCAGAAGATCCTCCTCCCGGAACGTCAAGCATTCTTTGTCCACATTACCAAAGAATATTTCGAGCCAAAATAGGCCATCTTAGAACTCAAGGCTCCATACTTTCAACCCCACTGGATGAAATAAATAGTCATCATCATTCTTGTTGGACAAACAACATTGATACAGATTAGTCTACACAAATATGGGGCTAGAACCACACATTCAACACACCTTCAGGTGAGTACAATGGTACTTTGGAGCATACTGTGCTAGACCCATATTGTGTATAGAGCAATCGGCACTCGGTGGCTGATGGGGTCAGTATCACACTGGTCGCCTTTCTTCCCAAGACACCCATAGTACCCATCTTAGGCTAGGTCCTCCTGGGAACCCAGGTCAAGTTTTAAACATCTGAATTCGTCCAGCTGCAGATCAAACCCTTGACCACCAGGTCAGCAGGTGAGTGTCTATCCACTACATCATTGAATTATTAAGTAGTACATACAAAATCATAATACACAACACAGGTATGCTGGCAAAGTGACCATCATTGAATAGGACACAGATGCAACCACACAAATGAAACACTCATGGTTCGTAACAAACATTTCACATACTCTTCAGCACCCAACATGTAATGAGAAGAAACTCCACTTTCACATAAAATGTACATTGCAGATTATATACATAAGATTTTCATTATAATAACAAAAGTAGTGTCAAGAAAAACAAATCATGGAACACCAATTCATTTAACTATACATTTTGCCACAAAAACATAACCTTAACTTATGAAGTACAGTAGTTTGTTTCAGAGAACAAAAGATATAATGCCTCTGTAAAAGATAAAGATAACACGCATTTACAATAAAGAATCACAAAACTAAGCTTCACGAACTTCAAAAAGACACATCACTGCTGACAATACTAATCTACAACAACTGTTATCCCCACGCTTGTGACCGACAATAATGAAGTACAAGCTTTCCATCACTGCCAAAACACTGAAATAAAAGTTGGACACAATCATGTACGACTTAAAATAATAATAATTATTGCTTCATTTTGTCAAAGTAAAAAAAAAAAACCGAACATGACAAATGCTCACCATGCTGTGGTGGTATACTGGTTAATATGCTTGCCTGCCAAGACAGTAAAGTAACCTTTCACACACATAAGACATATCAGGCATATGCTGCTTGACCCAGATTTTGTATAGACCAATCAGCACTTGCTGGTCTCCGCGGATAAGGGCTTGCGGACGCAATTCGTGAGCCCACTTACCTGCGTTCGAAACACAGCTGCGACCGATTTGGCAGCAGACTGGGTCTTAACGTGTTGGTATGGGAGCTGGTCGTTCAGAAAGCAATGGCAAACTACTGAACATAAACTTGCCAAGACATCAACAATAGCAGTAAAATGCCTCAGAACAGGACACAATAGATTATGCAACCACATGTATACAAAATTCAAGATCGGTGAATCAGCCATGTGCACATGTGGTTTGGCATCGCAGACAGCAGAGCACATACTCCAGGACTGCCCAAACTACAACATATCCAGGCGAACCTTCTGGCCCAGAGAGACAACAGTGGAAGATAAACTCTATGGACTGCTGAGTGAACTAAAAAAGACTGTTAGATTCATACAAGTGATAACATTGCAGTTATAAACATATTTCAGGCGAACGAAAGAAGAAGTAAAATGCTGGTGTTGACAGCAGTGTCCTGTAAATAGGATATGCACAACAACAAAAAAGCACTTGGTGTGTGATGTGGTCAATATCATGCTGACTGCGTTCACTCCCCAAGACATTTTAGGCCGGGTCAACTTGGGACCCCAGGTCAATTTGAAAACCCCATAAAGGTGCAGATATTGAATCCATGCCCACCGCGCAGACAGGCAAGTGTCTGGCCACGTATGTAGTTATGGCTTCCTGCCAGGACAGTGGTCAGCATTCAATCCCCAACAAGATGATTTGTTCGACCAGTACAGTATTGGGGTCAACCGAACCTCACAAGAATAGGTACCAGAATGTTACTGGGCAGAAAGGTGATGAGGAAGGGAGTTGGTCACCAACCTCATATGCCATGGCATATACAATAGGAAGACCTAACGATTCATACCCCAACAGCAGTAATGCTATAGAACTACCTTGACCAAATGACTGGATATCACAAATGGCTGGATAACATAAATGACTAGATAACACAAATGACTGGATAACACAAATGACTGGATAATACAAATGGCTGGAAAATACACATGACTGGATAACACAAATGACTGGATATCACAAATGGCTGGATAACATAAATGACTAGATAACACAAATGACTGGATAACACAAATGACTGGATAATACAAATGGCTGGATAATACACATGACTGGATAACACACATGACTGGATAACACAAATGGCTGGATAATACAAATGACTGGATAATACAAATGACTTTTTATTTTTTTGTATATCCTTTACAGGACATCGCTGTCAACACCAGCATCTTTCAGCTGTATGTTGATTTCTTGGCAAGATTACACTCAGTAGTTTGCCATTGCTTTCTGAGCGGCCGGCTCACATACCCCGCAAGTTACCGATGCGATTCGAACCACTGATGATTCTCACCGTCATCACGTTACCGACGAGAGTAAACGAGATTACGGAGAAAAGTCATAACCTCTAAGCCACGAAGCCGGCGTACAGATGACTGGATAACACAAATGGCTGGATGATGCAAATGACTGGATAATACAAATGACTACAATTAATTTCTTTTATTTCTCCTTCCTTCTCAAATGTCTAATCCAGTTTTTGATACAAACTGTACTGTTAGCCTTGGAATCCAGTAGCTAATGTGAAAGGGTCAGAGTTCACACTGTCCAAGATCTCCCTTCACCTTCACATGGATTGTAATGGGCAGTCAATGTTCGTTTGTCCATCACAAGTAATAAAGCCCTCTCCTTCTTTCATCCTTCATGAGGTCATGTTTGGTAGTTTGTGGATTCGGAGACGACTTGTAAGTGGTATGAGGGCTTGGACATATCTTGGACAGTGAGGACATAGAACATTCTCTGCATAACAAGGCCCCGTTAATCTGGCCTTTCTAGCTTGTCTCCACTGTTCAGCCACCATATTTCTGGATGCCTTGCAAGTCAATGCACCTGCCCAGATGAATGCATGTCATGTGATCTGGTTTTTCATGATGGCTTCCAATGTGTCAGGGTTTAAGTCAACGGCCTTACACAATGTCTTAAGTGTGTCCTAGCAGCATTTTTTCTGCCTTCCTTGAAAACGTCCACCTTTCTTTATCTCACCATAAAAGAATTATTTCTGGATTAGATACTTGCGTAGCGAATCTGTGTCCATGTCAGGTTTGTATCGATACCAGCTCTGTTTAGAATGGCAATATCCAGGATCATATCCTGCCACCTGATGTTCATTATCTTTCTTAGACATACTGTATGGAAGTGGTTGAGCTTCTCTGCATGAAGTCTGTATACAGTCCATGTTTCTCAAGAATACAGCAGCACTGGAAGGACTGTAGCTCTGTATAACTTCAGTTTAGTTTGCAAACTGATGCTAATTCAATGCTAAATGCTGGTGAACAGCTTGTTGAACATACAGCTGCCTTTAGAGATCCTGGTGTTTACTCATCATCTTTGTAGACACTCCAAGACTGCGTGAAGCCAAAGAACTTAAATCTATCCACAATCCTTTGTTTCTTGCCATTTACCAAGTTGGTTAGTTGAGTATACAGTTTGGGTGGTATTAGTTGGTACATGACTTCAGTTTTCTCCATGTTGATTTTAAGCCCAAAGTTGGAACAGGCTTTGGGGAATCTAAGTTGCATTGTAAACCAGCTTCTGAGCCTGCAATAAGACCATGTCAGACTAAAGACATATGCAGAGTAGGTTAGTTCTGATGTAGAATATGTGAATCACAAGGTTCACAGGATTACGTGATATGTTCTCAGTCTAATTATGGTAAATTGTTTATAAATAAATGCAAGTTTAAGATAATCTCTTAAGAAATAATTTTGGAACATTGTATGTGCATGAACATGATGGTATTTAGTGCAATTTTACTGCAAGAGTACTCACATCGAAAATAGAGCCAATTTCTGTGTCCGGACTTGGAGCAAATGCCTGGTTGACATACAGGAACTGGGTGGGAGAATTCAACATACGTTAAATGATCATAGAGCATGGTTGTCTCTTCAAGAAAATAAATACATTCAAATGTAAGCCAATGCTGAAAGAACTTGTGTATCACCAGTTCATGCCCATCTCTAAATTGTCCTCAACAGAAACTGTAAAAAACATGTGTAGACCTACTGTGAGCTCAACTATAACTGTCAAGTTTGTTTATTATTTGATGTGCTGCCCATTCTGTATGTGGGTGGTTCTCAACACACTCTCCCACTGTTCACCCTTTTCACCAGGAGCCAGGGCAGTGCAGCAGCAAACACACTTGCATGCCAACCCAGTGGTCAAGGGTTTGAATCCCTACAGAAGCTGATTATTCAAACTGACTTAGGCACCCTGGTTACCCAGCCTAAAATGGGATCAAAGAAATGCCTTGCCCAGTGTGGTATTCACCACATCACCTGTCGAGTGTCCACTGATCTATAAACACATGGGGCTAACATCATATGGCCAATATGTCCTGAAGACGTTGAAAAGGGCCCTTGTTAGGTATGCATTTTGTCATTATTATTTTTCTTACTGGCAATGGGTTAGAAAAAAAACATCTACCTCCATTATTATCACAATCATACTCAGGTGCACATTTTCATTGCTCTTTGACATACGGCCACTGGGTCAACCCATTATTGGCACACACTCATACATTGTATGGACATCCACTTCCATGCATTGACTGGAATCTTCACTGGGCTGTTACCATCCCCTATCCATGTTCCTATTACACTAAAGACTCTCATGGCTGTCTATATAAAAGTATCAATATCAAGATTCATGTTAGTATCAGTCTGGGATTCTGAGATAAGCAGTAGATTTTTCTTCATTTTCTTTTCCTTGTTCTCATGTTTTCATCAATCCATTCTTATCATTCTGTTATTATCCATTAATGTAGTCACTGTAGTTTCAGCCCTGTGTTTACATGTTGTGTTGTGTGTATCTGTTTACTGATAAAGGCTAGTCACCACAATGTCCTTTGTTTTCTGTAATCGTGTTCTGCAAAGTCGCATTACTTTGTGTTACTTTATGTTTACATTTCTGCAGCTTAAACGCAGTTTCACTAATTTTATTCATATCTGCAGAACTAAAATTAGCTGGACTGAGATGATGTAGCTTTATGGTCAAGACTTCACAGACAACCTTGCACTGCTATATCATACCTGGTGTCAAACCAGTGTTTCTCTATGAACCAGGCAATGAGAAAAACAAAAAATCTAAACTAAATAATAATGGATGTTCGTCCATCACGAATGATGAGGACCATTCATTCATTGCATCTTTTGATTTGATGAAGAACGAATGACTTGCGCTTTAGTTTGGATTATAGTGAGGAAGTGGTTGCGCAACTCCGTCGACCTCACTCTCTCGTCTGCGTCCATCTGGTTCCAGTGGCGAGCATGGCAAGACGACTGGAGACGGACACAGATGCAGTGGACGTTAGGCTGCCACAGGCCAGTTATCCCTGTATATAGTGACTCTCACAAACAACTGGTAGCCTAGAGTCTCGTGCAAACGGCCCTTCCGTCAATTCCTTTTGTTTTCAGTTTTGAGACAAGCGTAGCGACGAGCGTATGACTACTGATAGGATCAACCAGATATCAGTCGGATAGACAGACTGACCGCCAGAACAGACCACACACACATGCGGCCAACGAGATTCTGCCTACAGAAGATGTTGCTCGTCTAAGTTGCGAACAAATCTTCGGCTGAGCCTCATCAGTTCACAATGCATATGACTACTGGCAGGATCAATCGGATATCTATCGAACGGACTATTCACGCACACGCAGGCCAAGAGTAGCATCGCTAAAGCGCGCCCTCCCGGTACAAGGTGATACATGCAAAACCACTGGACGCCTACTGACAAGCTTTCAAGCTACGCCGGCAGGACTGACCGAAAAGCTATACCAGCTTACTGACTGCAGGCCCACTACTCATCGAGAGAGAGTGGTAGCATCAAGAGCGCATCAACCTACTTAGAGAAAGTATCAGTTATGCTATCAGAGTTTCATAAACATTCATTGACAGACACCTCAACAGATTAGAATGACCACAGAATCACCAATGTGATACTTATAGAAAGAACTAGAAACATTCCAGTGAATCAGGTGCTGCATACAATTCTATGCATGCAAGACTTATCATAGTATAAAGAAGCGTATGTCCACAACAATACAAGAATAGAAACACAAACAAATATAAATACCAACGACTCTGATGGTTCCATCTTGATGTATTTTTTGATGAACTCAGCAACCCCAGCAATCTTTTTGGACCGCTCCACTGTCCATTTCTTCTTTTTCATGATGGGTGCATCCCCAGCTGGTTTCAGAAGTATGTCCACTTTGGTGGAAAAAGACAAGAGAAAATTTGCAGTTAAGTAATATGTCAGATGTAAACAAATATATTAAATACATGTCTCCATTAATTTTTTAACCATTATTTTTGTGTTCTGAAATGTAAATGTTCAGAGCAAATGAGTTTTGACAAAGGTCTTTGTTTTTCACTGTTCTAGTCTTGAAAAACTATCTTGAGATGTGTTACTTTCTTCCTAGTAACTGTACATTCTAAACATAGAAGTACTAACAGTTTTTACATTTTACTGAACAAGTTTACATCTTCAGCTTGCATGATAAGTGAACTGTCTTGTATAGTTTACTTTAAAGTTACTGTCAGCCAAGTATCTTCTAGAATGCGTATGAGTTCAGTTCAGGAATAAACATCACTGCACTCAAGACACTCGCATGCAAGCCTCTTTTATACACTCACAATCCGGCATCTGTGTGTGTGTGTTTTGTAACTCTGTATACTTTCTCCTTCAGTAAAAGCTTTACTAATATATTCCCCCCCCCCCCCCCCCCCACCCGCACATCCTTTACAGGACATCGCTGTCAAAATCAGCATCTTTCAGCTGATTGTTGATTTCTTGGCAAGATTACGCTCATTAGTTTGTCACTGCTTTCTGAGCGGCCAGCTGACATACCCGTAAGTCACCATTGTGGCGAGAACCACTACTAATTCTCATGCAAGTTACGTTCCTCACGTGGATGTATGAGTTTACGGAGAAAGTCGCTAACTCCTAGGCCAGGGAGACCGGCTACTAATGTCTAGGACCCAATTAATTAGCAAAAACATATGCTATCTTTCTTTATAATTGACATAGAGACTTGAATGAGTACCATGCAAGTTCATTGTGCCTGATTTATTATCCAGCAGAATTTTTGGATAATTATCTTTCTGAAATTTGAGAAATGTTATTGCAATTTCAATACCCAATAAATAGTCGAACAAAATAACTTCCATGATCTGGCTTAATTATGAATTTATAATTTAATTTAAGAAAAAAACATTTATTTACACTAAAACTGAAAATGATTACAAATATTTAATAATCGCATTAAATCATTTACGACATGACAACGTAGAGTTAGAGCTGATTTAACGATAAACTAACAACTTAGTTACACTGTAACTGGGACTTAACTTACCCTCCCTAAATTAATAATTTTATTTTTTTTAATTAAACATGATAAACACAAATTAATTGATGACAGCTCACACTAGTGCACTCAGCTGTGGACTGTGGGAAAGGTGTAAACAAAAAGCACTTTAATACCTTTTAAGTTGGACTTCTGTGTCACGACTGGCGATGAAGGCAGTTTAGGACTGTCTGAAGTAGCCTTGTCAGTCTCAGATGCTTCAGCCGCTGGTGTTGTTGGGGTTGAAACATCGTTGTCGTCTCGTTCTTCTCTTTCTGACATGTTTACTTTTACTAACGCCTCTGCGTGTTCCGGGCAACAGAGTCATGTCCCCTGTTTGTTTAGCTCTCAATCAATCAATCATGTGCCATGCCGGAAAGCGTGGGCGGTCATGATTCGCCATTTCACTCGATCACCAGAGTCGTGGATCAGCTCAGTGTTCCTGTCTCGTCCATGCCATGTGGCCAAGCCATCCAGGTATTTTCAGCTCTCGTGGTTAACGATTATCTCTGGTGTTTAATTCGCTACATGCCAATGTATTCAACTACACGGATGACACAGTGCTCAGAGATCTGGGGGTTTCTGGCGAATGTTGGTGGACGATGTTTGGTGTAGGAGAGCCTGGCATATGATACCATAACATTTAATTTGAGAACGGAGGTGGATTCAGTCCCAGCTGCGTTCCGCTGGGTGAAGGGCAAACAGCATAATACGCATACGTGTTGTGATTGTAACGGACTCACAAAGTGTGATGAGAAAGGTGAAGACAGTCATGCTTCGGGAAGAGTCGCAGGCTTCACTTCAACAATCAAAAATAGAGAGTATCTGAAGTACTGGTGATTGATGAGGCAGACGTAGATGGGGCCATTTGGGACGGTGTGTATAGTGGCTTGACACTTATGTATTGGTCGGTGATCATGGATCCGAATCCGCAACAAGGTGAATTTTCAATCTACGTATCTTCCCCCCCCCCCCCCCCCCCCCCCCCCCGTCGACCCAATCATATGTCCTTTACTCACAAACTTACTATTCTATGACTGGCACCTTGCCGTCTTGACAGACGATAGTTTGTAAAATGGAATTGCACCTCCCCACAGCAAACTGGGCTTACTATGCTACAACCGGAGATAAAAGACAAGAAGAAGTGGCAGTGGGTGTCTGGTGATAAACGCGAGAGTTGAGTTGGGTTGCTTGCGGCTTGAGTCAAGAACCGATATCACTGCACTCGGGACATTTCCATACGTGATCCGTCATCTTCAACAGTCAGCGAAGAGTCCTAATACTAGTGGCGCCAGTAGCAGTCTGATTATGTTCGTCTGGCTATTTATCAGAGTCCTGAATGTCGGCCAGATCCCCTGGTCACTGTTTGCAGCACCATTCTCTTGAAGTCGTGATAACCTATCTGTTCTTCTCACTATACTAAGCTTAGATCAACCAGCCCTTGACAAACCGCCCTGTCTTTTGCTATCTCCTGCAGCCACATCAATATACTTCCCGTATTATTCATCTTTGATTCTAGTTCGCTTCTCCAGGTGTTTTAGGCCTCCTCTTATTTCGTTTCCCATGTGGGTTCCGGTGAGTGGATTATCTAGCCATACTGTTCTCATGTTATCTCAATCGTGACCTATATAGCGTCGTTTCTCGGCATATTGATTCGCTGGAATCTATGAGTACCAACCGGTCCATTAAAATACGCCAATAACATGCACCAAGTCGCTTGAAAAAGGTACCGAAACCTTTTGGTTTCCTAATTTTGAGACTTTGCCAAGCTATCCCTGTATGTATCTCGTTGTCTTCCCCTTTTCATTTCCCCGTCAGGTGTAATCTAGGCATATTGATCACATCGGATGGAAAATGTATCACAGAGATAAAGAACATAATTGTTTTTGCTACATATCCTTTTTACAGGACACCGCTGTCAACACCAGCATTTTTTACTGCTGTTGTTGATATCTTGGCAAGTTTACGTTCAGTAGTTTGACATTGCTTTTGGAACGACTGGCTCCCATACCAATTCGTATAAACCCAGCGCAACACGGTCTGCTGCCAAATCGGTCGCCGCTGTTTCGAACGTGGGTAAGCGGGCTTACGAATCGCGTCCGTAAGCCCTTTGTCACGGAGACCGGCACAGAACAGAATAGTACAAGCAAAAACGGGTAGTTATAAAATGAAGAGCAGCGTAAGCAATACATCCTTGTTCTTGGAGCTTAGCCAAAAAATTCTCGCATGTCACATTGAACTGTCGGCGTCCGTGGCATAGGGATGTCATAGCCCCGACACACCGGACTGGAAGTCAGCCGTACGCGACCTAGTAGCAGGCCGCATTGTGTTGTTTTCACAAAGGTATGAACTTCGGCGGCCCAGAAAGCAATGGCCAACTGCTGAACGTAAAACTGCTAGAAAATCAATAGCAGCCAAACAATGCTGATGTTGATTCTGATGTCCTGTGAAGGACAAACAACCAATTTTGACATTAAAATAATTTTAACATATGGCTGATAATTCTGGAACATTTCTAAACAAGAAGAAAGAAAAAAAAAAATAATTAGTTTTAAAAATAATCCCTCCAAGCTTCAGAGATGTGGTTTTTACATAATAATGCAAAAATGTCCATGGATGCTGAAATGAGTAATATATACGTTTAGAGTGAGGCTAGGACACAAAGACAAGCTATCACAAACATCAGAAAGAGGCAGTCATCACTCTTTGGCCACATTCTCAGAAGACAAAAACTCCATTTTTTTTTTTACTGACAACTGGGAAGATTTGGGGAAAGAGAGATAGAGGAAGACAGCAACAGAAGATTACTGACAGCTTTGTAACATGTCTCAGAAGGATGATTGATTAATTGATTGATTGATTTAGGAACTGACATCACAGCATACGGGGCATTCCCATAAGCGCTCCGTCCCCATCCTCAGAAGCCAGCGAAGAGTTCCAATCCTAATAGTACCAGTAGCAATCTGATTATATGTGCGTCTCGCGTTTCATCTAAGCGTTGAGCGTCGGCCAGATCCCCTAGTCACTCCTCGCTGTCGCATTCTTGCCAGACCATGGTGATCCATTTGCTCCTCCGAGGTGTACACGTGCTCCCACAAGGCCGCAACCACGTCTGCCTTATCATGCATCAATACTCCACCAAGTTTTGCAGAGCCAGCCAATCTGTCTGCCTGTTCATTCCCCAGCACATCAGCATGCCCCGGAGAAAAGATCCAGACGATGTTTGCCACCCGTGACTTCCGAAGCGAAGCAAGCCACACTGCACGAAGCTTGCCTGTCCTCACCCTACTCAGCATGCTTTCTGAGTCAGTTACAATCACGATGTGTGTGTGTATCGTATTCTCCATCCAGCGGAAAGATGCACTGACTGCCTCTACCTCCATTCTTAAGCTAGATGTTGTGGTATCATATGCCAGGCTCTTCTGCACCAAACGTCGACCATTAGCCTTTGCCAATAACCTCCAGGCACTTCTACTACCTTTCAACACCGAACCATCTGTGTATATAATCACATCACCCGGGCGAGCATTATCCTGAATTAGTTGTTGGATTTCCACTTCCGTGACCCTGATGGCCACTCCATGCACTCCCGGCTCAAAGTGATTATAATCTGCACAAGTCTAACTGCTCCGCTGGCACTCTGACTCAGAAGGGTGCCAGCGCACGAAATGATACATGCTGATAGTGATCGCAAGATGTGTTGACGTATGATCACCAACACCAGTTGGCAAAGCACTTGATGATGATGATGATAATGAGACATCACACATCACGCACCTCTCCTGTCCATACGGCCTACTCCTTACGATTTCAAATGCAGTCATGCGACCCTATTTATTTTTACGCCTTAATCCGAGAACATTGGATACATTATCGACTACTTAACTTAGTGAGCCCAAGGAGTGTGATATTAGTGTTCAATATGCTCGATTAGGGTGATCTTTACTTTATTTCATTATCAATCCTTATGGCAACATGCTGTTTCCAACATAGGTTCCCTACAAATCTAAAGTCTTCCCCATCAATATGGAGATCTATAAGCATTTTTACCATGTCGATGTGTATTAATCTATATAAATTCATTCATCCATTCAGTAGTATGAGCTTTGCAGAACCTCGCTCCCATAACAACCTTCCAGAAAACCTCTCGATCATAAGCAAGATGTCCCGCGTCCGATACACCCATCTGGAGATCATCCGCCCATCCTCTCTTTGACCTTCCTCTTCCTCTCTTCCCAGGCATATACCCCTCTATTATAGTTCTCTCCAAACTTTTGTGACCTTTCAAATGACCAAAATATTTAAATTTTCTTTGTTTTATCGTATTTAATAGCCAACCTTAACTTATTCAGTATTCAGCTCTTGAAGTATGGATGCATTTGTTCTTTTCTTTATCCAAGATATTCAGATATTCTTAGAACTCGTCTATAACATTTATATTCAAATGTATTTATGCGCTGTTCAGCTTGTTTAGTAAGTGTCCAGGTCTCTAAACTATTTGCGTAAGTCTTCGTATAATCAAAAAAGCATGCAGTTATTGTAATATTACATTTGTCCCACCTTACCCTCATATTACCGGGCTCCCTGGCCAAGAGGTTAACAACATTGTTCGTTATCCCGTATATCTACGTGGAGAAAAACAGCAACTGCGAGAATCGGCAGAGGTTCCCGCCGTGCTGGTAACTTACGGGGGTATGTGAGCCGGTCGTTCAGAAAGCAATGGCAAACTACTGAAGGTAACACTTGCCTAGTACATCAACAGCAGCTGAAAAATGCTGGTGTTGACTGCAGCGTCCTGTAAGGGTTATGCAACATTTAAAAAAAACACCTCATGTTAGTTTTCCTTGTTTGCCAGCTTGCACGTTATCTGCTGTAAACATCCCAGTTCCTAGCAGAAAATTGTGGAATATATTCCACAAGAAACACCACTGTAAACATACCCAGTCAGTAAGTGAAGAACTATTCAGGGAGCAACGTAAACAAAGATGGGGGAAGGAAAAAATATTAAAATAAGAATACAAAAAAGTAAGAGGAGCTTTAACAGCACTAGGAATTTTGTTGAAGTCAAAAGACATTAAATTAAACTTAGCATCAAACTTAAGTTATGTATGTTTAAGAGTATTTAACTCTAATGTGAAATGAGTACTGTTATGTGGATAAGAAACACGAAGACTAAAAGAATTTCTAATAAATTAAAAAAATTCATTAATTGGTACTTGCACAGAATAGTGGGAGTAAAATGGTATGAGAGAATCACCAATGTAGGAGAGGGGGGAGGGGGGGGGGGGGGAGCGTGGTCTCGAGGTATGGTGTCCGCCTCGAGTGCTGGAGGTTCCGGGTTCAAGTTCCAGGTGAGTCGGTTGAGGGCCTACGCCTCAATTTTGGCTACATGGTATGGCTGAAATAAGAACACAACGTTGATCCACAACTCTAGTGATCATGTGAGATGGCAAAACATGACCCCAATGCCTATCGGCATGGCACATAATGATAATGATATAGATTATGCTATTTAAGATGAAATGCAGCATGCAACAGAGATAATTAATGTGACGAGGATATGGAGAGGGCTACAGGAGACAGTCAAAGATAGGATGGCTTGCCATGAGTTGTTGAGCGCCTATGTTACAATGTGGGACAAAGGGCAGCAGAATAAGATTCTTGCTATAGTCACCATTCTGAGGCAGTTTGAGGGTCACGTATCTCCGGTGTATGGAGTCAAAAATAACCATAAAATAACTGCAGTGACTGCTTCTGTTCTTATACTGAGTGCAGTGGTTACATGCGCAACTCTGTGATGTGCTCCACAATGATCTGTCCTCGTAATCTAGATGAAAATCTGCATCCCAACCTTTTATCACACAGGACCAAGCCTTCGGTGTAACCTATGACATTTTTCTCACTAGAGTTGTTGTCTATAAATTGTTGCACTGAATTTGTTAAGCTCTCTTATAGCATCAGTCTCTGTATTGTATTACTATTTCCTGCCAAGAATACTCAGAACTTGAGAAGATGTTTTTTGGTTGGCTTGCTTTTAACTTGAACACAGTCAACGAACTACGAGGGTGAGTTAATAAGTAAGTCACACAGTTCTGTGGGATGGCAGGTAAATGTAGTTGGTGTTTTCTACAGGTGTCATTAGGTGACAGCAACATTGAGCTTTACATTCATCAGGTGGTGCTAGGTGTCTCATGCACATGCGCAGCGCATAAACAAAATGGCGACTGTACTTACGGAGTGTACAACCAAAGAGCAACGTGCTATTGTGCGTTTTTTTTGTGGGCAAAAGGAAGGTGGGAAGTTCTGGAACATCCACCTTACAGCCCTGTCTTAGCCCCTAGCGATTTCCACCTCTTTGGTCCATTGAAAAACCACCTTGGTGGGAGACATTTCACGAATGACGCCGAAGTTGAATGTGAAGTGAAAACGTGGTTTAGAAAACAGAGCACGCAGTTCTATGTAGCCAGTTTAGGAGGACTGATAAAACGATGGGATAAGTGCATCAATGTTGGTGGAAATTATGTTGAGAAATAAAGGGACAATGTATGTATAAAAATATACTGGTTTCAAATGATCATATTTAGTTATTTTTCTACAGCCATTTGTGACTTACTTATTGACTTCCCCTCATGCTACTAGTAGTTGCTGCTACTAAAGAGCATGCTGAACGTGCTCGTGCTTGAACTTACTCTGGTGACAATGGTAGGGAGTTCATCCTGCATGCTGGTCAGTTGGACTGAAATGTTGACTTCTCGCCCTTACTCGGGAAAGTAAATTACGAGTACCTCAGAAGTCGGAGTGGGTTCGCCTGATGGTGAGGGAAATGTATAATAGGGAAAGCTAATCCACACGCACAAATCACTAGAAATAGTAGTAGCACTTGCATGGACTACTCTTGAGTTCAAAGTGAGCAACAAAAAAAAAAAAAAAAAAAACATAATGAACATTATCAAGTCAAACATGCTAGATATAAGTTAAATGTGATATTGTCTTATGTAACAACCCTTCACATAACACATTTCAGTAAAAATAAGTGTATTAATTCCTTCATCACAAGCAATCTATGAAAACCTCATTTTCAACAACTTAATGACAGCTTATCAAAGAATGAGAAAGACCACCAAGTACAGTGATTTAGTCGAATGATTGTATTATGATTGAATCAATGACACAAACAATGCACACTGTACATCATGTCTCTATATATCACTAAGTATACAGAATAAGTTAAAGAAAACCGACCCCATCCTGTGATGTCACGGGATCATGTAGAAATCTTTCAAGGTGGGACTGCAATACATTTTTCTTCTTTGGAGACTTGCATCTACCAGGTGTTAAAACGTACATGTGTGTCTGTGTGAGGGAGAGGGGGGAGGGGGAGGAGGTGTGTGATAGTTGAACTGATTACATTTATAAACTAATAGTAACTTGGAGTGTCACTCTACAGGTCTTCAGTGGTTACCCGGCCTCCACACACTGGAGTTACAAATGTGACCGACTTGCAGGCTGTGCTTCTGAAGATCCGTTGTGGGTGGCTATTGTATATATGGTTAAGTCTTGTACACATATGTCATCAACTTCTAAGGCATTATATTCTTTGGGGATCAAGGTTTGCTATGTGTCTGTCATAGTTGTTTCATTTATTGTCAGTGTGAGTTAAAAGTATTGTCAGTGTATGAGTTAATGTGTGGTCAATGTGTGAGTTAATGTATTATCGGTGTCCGAGTTAATACACTGTCATGGTGTAAATTAATGTATTGTCAGTGTGCCAAAGAGTTAATATATAGTCAATTCGAAATGCGTAAATAATAGAAAGGATGACAATGAGTTAATGTGACTGGACCTGAAACAAGTGATGACCAACACAAATACCTGAAAGCATAATTTTTGATTTTTATGGGGATTCGTGGCCAGCACTTAAAAAGGTCATGGCTTCTATGTGTTTAGCCAGTTTGCCTGAACATGAGAGGCATCCTGCTATATCTAAAGAGCATCAAAAAGTTCTCAGCCTTAAACTTGTGAAGGGAAATGATGCATGCTTGTGTGTCCGTGTTTTGACTTGTTATTCATTTCTACAGTGATGGGGAGAAATAGAGAGAGACAGAGCATATGTATCATTGTGATTTATGGTGACTTTTTGACAAGAGACATGGACTGATCCCATTGCTGTGGCCGACATTATCCAGAGCTGATCCACCTCCTATGAGGATTACACCAACTGACTGCAACAGGGCAGTGGAGTAATCTGAGGCCTAAATTGTGTATAGTGGTATTTTTGTAGCTAGAATCCCTAAGGGTAGCCAGAAGCCAAGCACAATTGTGCTGGAAGGGACGGCACAGCCTATGATAAGCGAGGTGATGCTTTACAGGTGTGATTCAAGCAGAGCAAGTTACGGGACATCTCCTGGTGTAGTGGGTCCCTTCAGTAATAAACAACAAAAGTCATAGACAGATGCTGCCTTGCATTTTATCAAGATCACTTAAGTTTTGTACCTGATCTGATAAGCAGTAATCACCAGCACTCCTAGATTCTTCTTAACCAGGAATCAATTACAGCATTAAGTCTGGCAAGGACCATGAACAGTATACTGCAATAAGGTATTAACTGATCTCCTACAATTTGTCTTGTGGTGGTCCAGTCTTTTATTCTCTGCTGCAAATTCTGGGCAGTCTTGATTGATGTGCTCTGGAATTTGCTTTAGTGCTCCACACCTGCAAGTGGCAGAGTCTTGAAGAAACAGAGGAATATTGTGTCTGACCCAGGATATCAGATGTGAAGAACAGGGGGATGGGGGGGGGGGGGGTGTGTGTGTGTGTTTTGCCATGATGTAATTACCAAGTTCCCGTTACCCACAGGTCAATTCATTTTCTTTGCACAGCGTCACAAAGGTGATGGTCCTTGGTAAAGTTTTGATTTTGTTCTTTATCTTCATATCCATAGATATGGACATGCTTTCATATTATTAACCCAGATTATCCTTTGTCTTCAACTGTTCTCCGGAGGAGAATTTTTCAAACGAAATCATGATGAATTTCCTGGTCAAACCAGGTAAATTGCTGTTTCACTAGCAAGCCGGCAGGGGATCTTCATACTGCTCGTAGAAAAACCAAGAAGTAACAGAATCCATGGGAATGTCGATATACGAAGCCCATAACCGGGCACTCTCACGAAGTTTATACTTCACCTCGACACCGCAAGGTACAAGAGGAACATGATGAGATGAGATGAGACTGTTGACATAAATGGTTCTTGACAACCTGTTAGTATATTTATCATTCTTTAGCAGAGACAATTATTTGATGCTCTGTATGTTTCTACTGCTGTGATCAGTTTTATTACACATGCAAAATGTATTACTGATTTCCTGGTTGGCTGAATTTAGCAGTGAGATGAGCTGTCTTCATAAATCACTGTTACTTTACACTGTTCAAAGCTCGATTCATTCAGTAGACATTACAGATCATGACAAAATGAAACTTGTTCATCCCTGGCATGACCCACTGTAGTCTGATCGTATACTACAACATCATTGTTTGAGGAAAATGAAAATACACACATTGTATTTATAAATATTTATTTCTTATTCTAGCATAATCTACAACAAAAAATTCTTGCTGCAATTGTCTGTTAAGATTAATGTCTTTCCTAAACCTGTTTAATAATTTACATCAGGTATGCTCAGAAGAAAAGTTGGGAGTCTCCGTGGTGAAGTGGTTAAGCCATTTGCCTTGCGCTCTGAAGGTTGTGGGTTCGATTCTGGGCCACTTCTTTCGGTTCGCAAGTGCATTTTTCTAGGAGACTCTTGGGGGTCGTCGCCGGAGCTACAGAGTTCGTGCTTTGTGCAACGTTTTCGGCAGGTCACCTTGTGGAATGAGACAGAGCCATATAGGATTAAACCCGGTGCAGTGAAGTCGATCCTCTCGACTTTTTAAAGACCTTTTTGTTTTAAGAAGGAAAGTATTTCCGATGTGTGGTTATTCAGGTTGACATCAAATATTTGCAATAAATAAATCAGGAAACCTCTGAAAGTCAGGTCTGTTATATCAACCTTAATGTGTCTTAAACAGGTGATCACATAAGAGGGGACTTTTATCTGAACATTTGGAGTGCAAGGAAGTTATTTGCCACATGTAACATGAAACAAATTGGTATGTGCTGATACTTCAGAAAAACGAAAAGTGCTGATATATGTACATACCCTTTTAGCCATTTTTTCAATGATTTAAAAACAGAATAGAAATTTAAATTTGACTAGAACAGGCTACCTGAACATAATGCTACAAATTTCAATGAATCAAGAAGTGCAGAACAGACGATGGTGGTGGATAGGACATACATGAATGCCATGAAAAAACCTGAGGGTGTTATAATTCAACATCGCCTTGTCGGGAGTCCACAGAGTGGATAAAGTGGGTGGCGATGTGATATTCTAGTATGATAATTTGGTCGCGTCTGGTGTGAGCCACGTGGTAAAGTGGTTTCAAACCCGCCTCACATGCCAATGATTTAGAGTTCAATCCTGGGTCCAGTAAGGAATATGCACTACTGATTCACTCAAATGAGAGTGAAACTCGAGTCTAGTGCTTCCAATCTTAAAAAAAAATAAAGTTGCTTAAAAGTCGACAGGGTCGACTTTATTGCACCGGGATTTTATCTCAGATGGCTCAGTCTTTTTCCGCAGCGTGGAAAGCGTCACACAATGCATGAACTCCGTAGCTTTAGCGACGTCCCACAGGAGCCTCTGAAAAATTTCACTCGTGAATCGAAGGATGCGGCCCAGAATCGAACCCACAACCTTCAGAGCCCGAGTCAAACGGCTTGACCACTTCACCACGGAGACTCCTTTCCAATCTAACGTGGACAAGGCCCAAGGTTCGTACCGGAATATAGCATCAGTGTTGCCAGTGGTGGGTTGGGCTTAATTCTCAAACCTCAAATCCCGAAACCACCAAATAAATAAATCCACAGAGTCAATGAAACAGTGGAAACCAACAAACACACGGAGAAGAGAATTAAAGACAGGTGAATAATATAGGGAGGAAATGGGCGGATCTACAGGAGATAGGAACAGATAGGATCATTTGGTTGAGGGCCTATGCTCCGGTGGGGGGATAAAGGGCAACAGAGGAAGAAGAACACAAGCTATAGCTTCTCCTCAATGTTAGAGACTAATGACTAGTGACAGAAGATGCAGCATGAACACCAAGTCTGCCAGCAATAAAACAGGAGGATATCTGTTCATCAACATTATCATCATTTAATGGGTAAAGGGTGTCAAGTAGATAAAACAAAACCAAGCACAAACTTGTACAAGAGACTATAAATACAGTTTTATATTTACCACCATCAACTGCCCATTAAAAAGAAGCATATTGTGCTTCAATGATTATATTTCAGCCATCCCTTTCTATTCTTTATCAATGTGTTATATAATGGCTTTTCATTCACACATGATCACGACCACAACACCATCAAAGTTCATTTTAAAAGCAATGTAGCAATAACAAAAATGTCTCCCCAATAACAGTATCAAGATGCTGGAACTGCCACCTTCTTGATCCTTTTGGCTTCTGGTTGCAGTTCTTTATCTGTGGCAAAGAAGAAAAGAATGCAATACATTTTCTGTATTCATTATAAATATGAAACATCTTACTGGTTCATCCATCTTCTTCATAGTCAGCTCCTAAGTCTTACAGCTTGCATTTTACAAGTGTATATCAAATTGTTCGCTCCGGAAGTTTCTATTTGTTAATAGGAGTGTTGTCATCTCCCCATAAAAGTTGTAAGTTTGTTGAATTAAATGGATTAAGATAACCACTTAAAAACCCTTTAAAAACTTTTTTTAAGTGGTCATATCTTAATCCATTTAATTCAACAAATTTATAACTTTTATGGGGGTTCTCCGTGTTTAAGTGGTAAAGCCATCTGCCGAATACTCTGAAGGTTTTGGTTCATGTTCGGACTGCGTCATTCAGCCCACGAGTGCAGATTTTCCAAGGCAACAGAGTTTGTGCTTTGTGGGCTACTCTCGACAGGTGGCTCGCTGTTTGGCAGAGAGGGACCAAGCCAGCTGGAGTTAACCCCAGTGAAATGAAGTGAACCATTTAACCTCGAACAACTGCATACTTGACTATATAACTATATTATGTGATAATTGTAAACAACATTAAACTGTATCCATATCACCGCCCAGCATTACTTGGTGAGATCAGTTTTACGGATGCCAGTAAATGTTTCTTGAGCTGAGAGTTTTAACTCTTTCAGTTCCATACAATTGTTATTTTACCTCATTCTATCTGAAGCAGTCGATACTTTATCTGTTTCTATTTGCAGTGGTTGTTACTTTACCTCATTCTACATGAAGCAAATTTTACTTTACCTCATTCTATATGAAGAATTTTCCACTTCACCTCATTCTATCTGAAGCAATTGTTACTTTAGCCTCTTCTATCTGATGCTATTATTAAGTTACTTCACTGTATCCAGAGCCATTGTTACTTTACTTCTTTCTATCTGAAGAATTGTTACTTTACCTCATTCTATATGAAGAAACTGTTACTTTACCTCATTCTATATGAAGCAACTGTTACTTTACCTCATTCTATCTGAAGCAACTGTTACTTTACCTCATTCTGTATGAAGCAACTGTTACTTTACCTCATTCTGTATGAAGCAACTGTTACTTTACCTCATTCTGTATGAAGCAACTGTTACTTTACCTCATTATATATGAAGCAACTGTTACTTTACCTCATTCTATATGAAGCAACTGTTACTTTACCTCATTCTATATGAAGCAACTGTTACTTTACCTCATTCTATCTGAAGCAACTGTTACTTTACCTCATTGTCATCACCTCACCTAAAGATAGAATTAGAGGGCTGCAACTCTAGCCCAAGAGAGACAACCGAGTTGCTCAGACTAAGAAAAGTCCAGAACCTTATCGAAGGTCAACCCTCGAGTTCATGGGTCCGTGGACACTAATGTGGCCCGCCTGAAGCGGGGTCCACGAGGAACTCGAACAGGGTTACCGCCCGTCGAATAGCGACACGCGGAAAACCATCAGAGGACAAATGGACTGAGACCAGGCAACAAGTGTCTGCCTGAGAGGGACTCGTTAGCTCGTGTATAGAGATAGAACATAGGCTAGATAGTGTGCTAGTTTGTTATATGAAATGTTTGATGTTCTATAATCTGTGATATGATGATGATGTAAAGCGCGGGCTGTTTAACCCACTGCGCCAACTGTAGATTGTCACAATAAATCGGCTATATCATAGCGAACGTATTTATTGTTTGTATTAATTAACACCTGTGTGAACCCATTAAGTTACCTAGACAAAGTAAGACGTCAACAGGTTTTTGGGGGCTAGTACCGGTTTTGACATAATATGTTATGAAATAACTGTGAAATGTCATGTAAAATTATTTATTCATATCACATTGTTTGGTTAAAATAGAAGAAAATTGTTAACCATAAATTGTTCAACATATTTAGTAGCTATCTAGCAATAGAATAAAAGTAATCAGAATAAGCAGAGTCCCTCAACAGTCTCAAAACAAAGTCCATACCTTACACCACAAGATTAGTGGTCTGTTAACGATGTATAACTGTTTAACATAACTATGACATTTTTGTTTTTTTTTTCGTTGACCGTGACTAATGTTTCTTGCTCTACGAGCAGATTGTGCCGCAAAGAATACCGTGGGCAACACATGTGATTTTTTCAAGCCACTAAGTTGTGTGACAGAGAGGACCGCGTGCAACGCAGTGTAACTTTTCCCAGCAGTGACGAAAGAACGACAACATCGAGCGCTACTATTCAGAGCTAAGTTTCAGATCATACTCATTGTAAAGTCTAAGCTGTGCTTCCCATTCTCATTATCATCAATATATTATTGTATTTCATATTTATTTGTTTGTATATTCATGACCTTGCCACCATTATAACCGTGCATTTTGATTTACACATTAGTAAGCAAGGTAGGCAACCAAATTTTTCTACACACCAAAGTTTTTGTTAAGGGAAATAACTCTATAAACATTACTAATAAATAAAATCCAAAATGTCAAGCTTAGATAAATGCATTGAGCAGGGAATAAAGTTAGGTTACAAAGAAGATAAACTGTCAGAATGGGCACAGAAAACGCACGCAGAAAATATTGCCCGTGAAGAAAGAGCAATAGAAAGAGAAGAAAGAAAATTGCAACAAGAAAGAGAGACCGAAGAAAGAAGATTGCAAAGAGAAGCAGAGGAAAGAAAATTACAACAAGAAGCAGAGGAAAGAAAATTGCAACAAGAAAGAGAGACCGAAGAAAGAAGATTGCAAAGAGAAGCAGAGGAAAGAAAATTGCAACAAGAAAGAGAGACCGAAGAAAGAAGATTGCAAAGAGAAGCAGAGGAAAGAAAATTGCAACAAGAAGCAGCGGAAAAGAAATTGCAAATGGAGCTCGACGCAGCGGCCAAACAGGCCCAATTGAACGCTGATACACAGTTGAAATTGAAACAGATGGAAATAGAGTCCAACACAGAGATATCAATAAACAAATTAAGAAATAAAGAAGAGGAACAGAAATATAGTAAATATAAAGGTCTCGTTAAGGCTTTCTGTGCAGGAGATTCCATCTCCGCCTATTTAGAAAATTTCGAATGTCTCATGGCCTACCATAAAATCATTAAGGCAGATTGGGCGTTTATACTCATGAGAAATCTGGCTCTCGAGCCGCTTAAAGTAATAGAAACAGTACCACAAGAGATGCGAAAAGACTACGAATACCTCAAACAACGCATTCTCCAACATTTTTCGTTAGACACTGCAGGGTACCAACAACAATTTGCAAAATTAGCTCCCCAACCAAACCAAACATTCATAGATTATGTTAGTACAGTACAAGACATATGCACTAAATGGATAAACTCGGCGAAAACCAACAATAGCCACGATAAACTTAAAGAACTAATCATCATAGATAAAATTGTGAGCACCATCCCCACACCGTTTGCAAAATTTTTAAAACAGATGGATTGCAAAACCATCCAAGAAATTGAATCCAAAGGCAATGCATTCTACACAGCAAACAGGGATATATTTCAACTCAACATTAGCCACAATGACACAGCAGCTGCAGTAATAAATACTAAGTACTCCAAGCAAACACAAGGCAAATTTAAACCGCGATCCAACAGTGATAAAGTAGCAAAATGCCAGTATTGCAGTTTGACACACAACGCTTACGAAATGTGCGACAAGTCACCGAACTATCCCCACCACCTAAAAATGATGGTGGATAAACAGAAAGCAAAACGTAACGCGTACCAAAAGGCTGTAAAATGTTACTTTTGCAGAAGCTGGGGACATTATTCACGATATTGTGAAGGTCGTAAGTTACTGAAGCAAGCTAACGCTGCATTAGTAGCAACGTCTTCTGATGATGAGACGGATTCACTGATTGAAGGTTATAATCAGCATGACAATGAAAGCGAGCTTGGTAATGCTGTACATATAGTTAACACCATTGTAGATGAAACATGTAACGCTTGCACGAAATTCCAACTAGATCCATCATTACCATGTGGCCACACGATACCTATTGCAAATGAGACAGCCAACGCTGCTTTGTCAGCCACAGGGAAGCTAACATTTTTGACAGGCTTCGTGAACAAGAAAAAGTGCTCATTAATCCGCGATACCGGGGCAACGCTCTGTGGGGTAAAGAAAACATTAGTCAACACCACAGACTACACAGACAGACATGTTAACTGTCGCACATTTTCAGGTACGATAGAAAGATACCCCCTTGCGATGGTCGAAATTCAAACACCATATATATCAGGACAACTTTTGTGCGCTGTCCTTGAAGACCCAATCGCAGATATCATACTTGGGAATTTACCTAACATCCATCCATGCTCTGACAAAGAAATTAAAGACTGGGAAGAAAAACACGGTATCCACCACACAAATACCGATATTAAAGAGAAACACCATGTTAATTTGTCTCAAACTGCCAAAATACCAAGGGAGACAAACACTGAGGTTATTCAAAAAGAATTCACCGAAGTGCACAACGCAGGGGCGGTCGAATCTTTTAACGAGACGACCGAATTAAAACCTCGAATTGAGGTCACTCCCATGCTACAAAGTACCAAACCTGTAAATGTGTTACAAAACACACACGACACAAACGCCATTACACGACAGACAACCCACAAAACCAACACGGACCAACTACAACAACCATTAGAAACATTCGCACCCAACTCAACTAACATCAATGTTGGAAAAGAACAGAAATGTTCAAAAACATTTGTATCAAAACCATGTCACAGATTGAAATTGCTTGTATTATTATTGTATATTTTATGTAACAATTGTATTGAAACCTCTTGGCACGGATCTCTTGAAAGTATCAGAACAATTTCTGGACTTGAGTACAAAATTTCAGTACATGGAAAAGTGGACATATTCAATTTAAATGGGTTGAAACTAGACTATGCTAAACAAGACACGGAAACGAGTAGACAAATGAAACGAACTGATGACAAAAACAAAAGGACAATCACCCAACTGAATGACAGTCCGTCCTATGCCAGACATGACAGTGAGACAAATGAACAGACGCAACAAACTGTTGACAAAGACAAGACAACAATGTCCCGACAGAATGACACTTTGACAAACGAAGCATCGTTAACGACGCACTCTCACGACAACAAAAACGACGAAGAGATATGGACATTACCGACATTCTGTGATATCGACAACGACAACAAATTTGACTACATAAACAACGAAGACATATGGACATTACCGATGTTCTGTGTTAGCTACAACAACGACAAAACTGACGACATATTGACTGTTGACCTTGACGACGACGACAATGACATTGAAGACAATTTACAAACAGTAGCACCGGTGATAAATCAGACGGACATAGACGATACTGAAGTCCCTATACCAATCATGACTAACGACGGGAGCATTGACGACATTCATATCAGTGACACATTAACACAGCGACAACGGCAATACAATTTGCCTATCCTGGATAACTACAAACCTATCCTTTCTAACAAACCTTGTATTATCCTGGTATTAAACCACTTATTACATTTTATGATATCTAACTTCACTTCTCATCTACTTACCCTAAAACAAATCTTCAACCAAATTTCTCTTTTCGAACTTACTATCAAACCTTCCAAGGTTGAAATAGGTTACACAGAGATAGACTTCCTCGGTCATAGAATTTCTCAAGGTAAATTATTGACTGATGAGAAAATTGTTTCCAAGATTTTGAATCTAGAAGTACCTACTACAAAGAAGCAGATTAGGAGTTTACTAGGTCTCATTAATTATTATTCCAAATTCATTCCACATTGGGCAGAACTCACCTCAATTTTTTCTGATATGTTAACTAAAGATCATCCATCGAAAATTTGTAAAAGTACCAGCTTAGATGATGCAATGTGTAGATTGAAACATATTTTTTCAAATCCTCCAGTGTTACGATTACCCAACATAAAATTACCTTTTATCTTAACCACAGATGCAAGCGCCATAGCTATAGGAGGTTGCTTGATGCAGGAAGTCTACGGAATTAGACACCCTATTCTCTACGTGAGCAGGAAACTGAAGAAGGCTGAAACTCGATATGCAACAATTGAATTGGAGTGTCTAGCCCTATTGTTTTGTATACTGAGGCTCTCGAAGTTCCTTTTAGGGAGCCACTTCCTGGTTCTCACCGACAGTTCACCATTATTAGTCCTTAACCAAGGGTCGCCCAAGAACCACAGGTTACAAAGATGGCGTTTATTGCTGGAAGATTATGATTTTGAAATACGCCATATCAAGGGCACCGATAATATTCTGGCCGACATTTTATCACGCCAGTCAAATGCGCCAGTAGATTGACACTACTCAGTCAACCACTAGCCATATTATATACTGTGATACTTTTATACCGTTTCATATAAGTGTACCTATACACCGCCTAAGTTCTCTTAGTGATTAGTTTATTACAACACCCATGAACACGGTACTTCAATAGTTATACCATCAAGTGCCTAAACTCTATTACTAGACCATCAAGAAACAGTAACTGTGTTTATTTCAACCAGTAAGATCAACCAGAACAAACCATGAACACTGTAATATTTCATACGAAACATGGAAAAGAACCCATAATTTACTGTTGCTACAAACGTTGCAAACAGCCGAAATAGTACGACATCAACTACAACACGCAAGAGACAGCTATACGAACTTTAACAGTTATAGCAAAACACAGGAACAACAGGACGGCAACACGCACATCATCGTTGGAGTAATTAATTAGTTAATTTAATTAAATATGTATTATATTTCCATTATTGATGTATATAAATTGTGTTAACCTGTAATTTGTACATATTCTACTTTAATATTACAGGCGGTGCCATTCAGAGGCTAAGAAAACCCGTCCTATACAATTGTCTCTATTTAAATTATAACCTACTTTTCCTTCATCGTACAGAAAGTACGTTTTTTCTTAAAGGGCGAATATCGCCTAGCCCATTGTTTCCAAGGGCAATAACATTTACCTTAACTTAAATTATATATTTTAATCGAATACTATTGTGTTTGAAAGACGAATGAATGAATGTGTGAAAGGATTAAATAAGAGAACGATACACTTGGCGGACAAATTGTACGCAAACACGTATTTATTGTAATTTGTCTGCGTTTTTGATGTAAAAGTACATAACTTGTCTAAATTGTGAATACATGTATAGAACTTAGTTTAGGATTTAGCTTAGTTAGTAAATAGTTAACATACTTAGGTTAGCATTTAGGATATAACTAAGCATCACTACTTGGAATGCCGGATCATGTAGTGCACACAGTGCAAGGATTCATGATTGAGGTTATCCCAACTCGTGACGCTTGGAAATACACCATCCAGTCAGCACATACACAAACCTAAAAACTCAACACTTTCAATTTAAAATACAGTCACTTTATTAGAGACATCAACTTATTAGTCAAACACACTAACAAGCCAACAGGGACACATGTAGTCTGAGGGGGATAAGAGAACATCGTAACTACATATTTAGCATTGGATGACATACGAGAGTAAAAGTGTATTAAAATACACTCACGAATCAAGATTTGAAAGTGTACTTAACTAGCCAGGACTTCGGTCCTGTTAACTCTCTTTAACCAGAGATTAATTGTCTGGGCACCAATAGGGTGCGTGAGAAGGGCGAGTTGTCAATACAACTATTAAAACGCCACGTAACTTCGGTCTGATAAGCATTGTTAAGGACACAGGAGACAGAGTGATCTCTTTAGCAAATCAGAGAAGTAGTGTATGGTAGAATACATGAGTTACTAATGCCATTAGGTAGTTTACCAAGTTACTGTCCACCAAACTACAAACCCTAACTTTAGATGAGTCGATGACAGAATTAGATTAAATCTAATTGACCAATAACAAGCCAGATCAGGAGGGGAGAGGGGAATCCTGTCATCACCTCACCTAAAGATAGAATTAGAGGGCTGCAACTCTAGCCCAAGAGAGACAACCGAGTTGCTCAGACTAAGAAAAGTCCAGAACCTTATCGAAGGTCAACCCTCGAGTTCATGGGTCCGTGGACACTAATGTGGCCCGCCTGAAGCGGGGTCCACGAGGAACTCGAACAGGGTTACCGCCCGTCGAATAGCGACACGCGGAAAACCATCAGAGGACAAATGGACTGAGACCAGGCAACAAGTGTCTGCCTGAGAGGGACTCGTTAGCTCGTGTATAGAGATAGAACATAGGCTAGATAGTGTGCTAGTTTGTTATATGAAATGTTTGATGTTCTATAATCTGTGATATGATGATGATGTAAAGCGCGGGCTGTTTAACCCACTGCGCCAACTGTAGATTGTCACAATAAATCGGCTATATCATAGCGAACGTATTTATTGTTTGTATTAATTAACACCTGTGTGAACCCATTAAGTTACCTAGACAAAGTAAGACGTCAACACTCATTCTATATGAAGCGACTGTTACTTTACCTCATTCTATACGAAGTAACTGTTACTTTACCTCATTCTATACGAAGTAACTGTTACTTTACCTCATTGTATATGAAGCAACTGTTACTTTACCTCATTCTATATGAAGCAACTGTTACTTTACCTCATTCTATCTGAAGCAACTGTTACTTTACCTCATTCTATATGAAGCAACTGTTACTTTACCTCATTCTATATGAAGCAACTGTTACTTTACCTCATTCTATATGAAGCAACTGTTAATTTACCTCATTCTATATGAAGCAACTGTTACTTTACCTCATTCTATATGAAGCAACTGTTAATTTACCTCATTGTATATGAAGCAACTGTTACTTTACCTCATTGTATATGAAGCAACTGTTACTTTACCTCATTGTATATGAAGCAACTGTTACTTTACCTCATTGTATATGAAGCAACTGTTACTTTAACTCATTCTACATGAAGCAACTGTTACCTTACCTCATTCTATATGAAGCAATTGTTACTTTACCTCATTCTATATGAAGTAACTGTTACTTTACCTAATTCTATATGAAGCAATTGTTACTTTACCTCATTCTATATGAAGCGACTGTTACTTTACCTCATTCTATATGAAGCAACTGTTACTTTACCTCATTGTATATGAAGCAGTTGTTACTTTACCTCATTCTATATGAAGCAACTGTTACTTTACCTCATTCTGTATGAAGCAACTGTTACTTTACCTCATTATATATGAAGCAACTGTTACTTTACCTCATTGTATATGAAGTAACTGTTACCATACCTCATTCTATATGAAGTAACTGTTACTTTACCTCATTCTATATGAAGCAACTGTTACTTTAACTCATTCTACATGAAGCAACTGTTACTTTACCTCATTCTATATGAAGCAATTGTTACTTTACCTCATTCTATATGAAGTAACTGTTACTTTACCTCATTCTATATGAAGCAATTGTTACTTTACCTCATTCTATATGAAGTAACTGTTACTTTAACTCATTCTACATGAAGCAACTGTTACTTTACCTCATTCTATATGAAGCAATTGTTACTTTACCTCATTCTATACGAAGTAACTGTTACTTTACCTCATTCTATATGAAGCAATTGTTACTTTACCTCATTCTATATGAAGTAACTGTTACTTTACCTCATTCTATATGAAGCAACTGTTACTTTACCTCATTCTATATGAAGCAACTGTTACTTTACCTCATTCTATCTGAAGAATTGTTACTTTACCTCATTCTATATGAAGCAACTGTTACTTTACCTCATTCTACATGAAGCAATTTTTACTTTAGCCTCTTCTATCTGAGGCTATTGTTAATTTGCTTCACCGCTTCCGGAGCCATTGTTACTTTACTTCATTCTATCTTAAGAAAATTGTTACTTGACTGTAATCAATGTTGTGTCTAAAGGATTCTCCCTCTTCTACGATCAACGTTTGCTATGCTTTGTGTACAGAACCCATTGTAGTGTGTAGATGTCCGCGTGCCAGTCCCATGCCACTCAGACCAACATCTTCAAATAATAACAACCATATTTGGTCTGAAGGAGTTAAAAGTAACAACTGGGATAAATGGTATTGAAAATAGAGGGAAAGTAACAACTGGGATAAATGGTACTGAAAACAATGGGTGACAGCTGCCAGCTGATAATGGAAATAATGGGGAAAAAATAAAAATAAAATTAAAAAGTTAGATGAAAGAAAGGACACACACAGATACAAGTGAACATTTCAACCAAAGTCTGTATCAATAATGAAAACAATAAATAACAACAACAAAACAAAAATATGTAGCTAAAAACTGAAGAATAAAAATATTAATGTGGTTATGTCATCTTCACCTTTCTATTGCTTCATTTGCATATTTACATAACTACTACTTTGTCTTCTTCTCTTTCTTCCTAGAGGAGCACAGACCTCAACAAACTTCCGCTAAGCATTCATATCCTTTGCTTTGTATGGTAGTTCTTTTCATGGAATTTTCACATTGCTTATTTCTGTCTGTTTAATTTCTTTGTCATACAAGCCAACTTGCCCAGTTTATTGATGGTTCTAACTTTCCAGGGACCAGTTCTGGAGACTTTCCTAGGTGAAGGTAGTCAAGTCAGAGATTCAGATTTCTTGTGGCTTTCTCCACTTCATGGTTATCCCTCTTCTAGAATAAGAGCCCAATTTTCATCTCAACTGGCAGAATTAGTGATCTTGTCCTTGATGTTTCTGATTGGATGAACTTGGCAGTTAAGGCTTTGTGTGGTATAGGATGCCCAACCCCTCACCATCCCTCCCTGTTGCCTCTTACTACATGCTGGGTAGGTTATGGGGGTGAATATTTTTTTGCTACTTTTATGGTCCCTGGTAACAAACATGTAAATTAATTGCTTCCGGGAAGGTAACCTGTCTAACAAATGCCTGAAGAAGTTGGATGTGTCGGCCGACAGGTTCAAGTATCGCAGCTCTGCTGTCAGCAGGCACAACGCAATTACGTCTAAAACAGCACCCTGGATGAATGCAGAAGAAGAATTAATTGCTTACCTCCAACGATTCCTGTTGGCACATCAGGTAATACTATATTGTCCTCAACTTCGGTTTGCTGTTATAAAGAAAGGTGAAATGCTTGATGAAAAATGACAAAACTGGACAACAATGAGCAATGTCTACAAGAATAAAAAAATAGGGACAACAGTAGTTTTTGGACTAAGGAGCAGGTAAGCAGTGACACAAGAAATGCTGTAATAATTTAAAAAAAAAAGAAAATTGCTGCGAAGCAGTTTCTTGCTATGGATCTGCGACATTTTATAAGATGAGAGAGTGGAGGAGTAGGTGACCAATCTTTCCATCACTCTAGCAGATGATGAGCCCAGGCGTGAAACCCTCATCCGATTGTGCTCATGACATTAAAAGCATAGTTCCTGATTAACATCATTAACGCGCCCTCACTGCAATAATTACTCACCCCTAACCAAGAAAATCTAAGCACATGTAAGATGTTTATTTGTGGAAAGCAAGATAGAGTTCACAATTAGCCCCCCCTCCCCACAACCAGGGTTACATGAAGCCATGGAAGCAGGTAGTGGATGGAGTGTGAGAGCAGCCCACAGATTGTTGTTGGTTATGTTCTGCACTCCGCGGCGATAGGCAGATGATCTCGTCAGTTGAGACAATGGCTATGGCCAATGACTAGTACAGTCACTGCCCAGAAGGAAAGCAATGGTAAACTACCTTCTGCAAAACTTGCCAAGAAACCTTAACAACCATGATAGAAGCCTGTGAGACCTGGACTCTTACTAAACAAGCTGAGCAGCGTATAAATGCCTTTGAATATAAATGTTATGGACGAGTTCTAATAATAGTTTGGATAAAGACAAGAAAAATGCATTCATACTTCAAGAGCTGAATATTGAAGAAGGCTGCCTATTAAAGATGATAAAACAAAGAGAATTGAAATATTTTGGTCATTTGAAACGTCACAAAAGTTTGGAGAAAACAATAATGAAGGGGTATATGCCTGGGAAGAGAGAAAGAGGAAGGTCAAAGAGAAGATGGGTGCTGGATGTGGTGGATTATCTCCATATGGGTGTATCGGTTGTGGGACTCTTGCTTATGATCTAGAGGTTTTTTCGGAAGGTTGTTATGGGAGCGAATTTCTGCAAAGGACATGCTACTGAATGAATGAATGAATGAATGAACATCTTTGTTATGCAAACACTATTGTCATTGTTTAAACTCTTTTTAATAATGTATACATGTTTTTAAAACTGGCACTGTCTCTAGGACATTCAGAAGAAACTATCAACTATATTAAAAGAACACACGAGTAACTGACCTTCATGATCTCATCTAGTTCTGCCAGGACATCACTTTCATCTTCTGCAGACAGGCCTCCAGACAGTAGGTCATCAATTTCCTAAAAGAGATATAATAACAGTGCTTTCATCCAGCAACTGGTGCATCAACTATGTATTCTAACCCAGACAATAAAGGCCCACATTTATTTGTTCTTCTTTTGCCTGTAAGATGTGGAGTATAGATCCACAACCACGCATGCCAAGGTCTTTATATGCCAGTTTGGGTTGGTTGGATGTTGACTGATATTTTCAATGGTGTGAGATAGTCAGTGTCAGATCAACCCTCTCTAGTTGTATTTTATGACATGTGCAGGGTGTTTACAATATTACTTTTACTACATGTACAGGATATTTACAGTGTTACTATTCTTCACATCCCTTTGGTGAAGTTCCACAATAGAAACACTTATTTTCAGTGAATGAATTCACTCAATAACTACCAGAAGCTACTGACTGTGCAATAATTTGTGCAGTTTGGTGCATCATTAAAAATAAGCAGAAATTCATTCACATATTTCAAATATCACCAGAAACAATGATATGGAGATAGACAAAAGACAGTTGAAACTGCTGACACACTTTGAGAATGTAAATAAATTAATCCTACCAAAGTGAGTTATTTAATCTGGCAGTTGATATGTCATTACCCTGACAGCTGACACACTATTTAATCTGGTGGCTGACATGTTATATTTTATGTTGCGTTCGCTTGCTTTGAACTCAAGCGTAGTCCATACACATGCTAACACTTCTGGTGCACTGAACTGATTTGTGCGTGTGGATTAGCTTTCCCAAATACCAGTGTCTCTTACCGTTAGGTGAACCCACTCTGATTTTTGAGGTATTGTAATTACTCTCCCAAGCCAAGGCTGAGAAGCCAACATTTTAGTCCCACTGACCCATGTAGGCATCAGCACACCGGAAGTTAAGAGCCAGCACTTTTATTCATTCAACTATGCTGACCTCCGACATGTTATTTTAAATCTGACAGCTGACACGACATTTACTCTAACAGCTGACACAACATTTAATCTGACAGCTGACACAACATTTAATCTGACAGCTGACATGTTATGTAATACAGCAATTAATAATGAATTAATCTTCTTATCAAAACAACTTAGGCAAAATTATAAAAACATAAAATATGAACATAATATACCCATAACAAAATTATTGTTTTTGTTAAAAATTAAAAAAAAACAACGTTGGCACCTATAAGAATTCTACTCTTGGTTTTCAAATATATATTTCTAGGACTAGACAATATGGTGGACACATAGTTAGTTGCATTTCCTTTACAGGACATCGCAGTCAATTCCAGCATTATTTGACTGTTTGCAATTTTTGGGCAAATTTACGTTCAATAGTTCGCCACTGCTTCCTGAACAAAAAGCACTCATACCATTGTATAAAAACCAACACAAAGTGGTCTGCTACCAGACTGCCTACAAGTGTGCTCTGAATGCAGTATTATGAACTGCGTCCATAGCCTCATCGCCACAGAGCCAACGGTGGATACAAAGCTTCATTAAATCAACTGGTATTCATGCACATATGTAGTAAGCATACAAGTTTTTCCCCTCAGTGTCATGGCTAACAAGCAACCTGCAGGAAACTATTTGGTTTGGATTAACAGTGATGCTGGTTGATCACATGTCTGGATATTTGTGTTGTAGTTTCACCGACAGCCGCTAAATGGCTAACAAACCAATTCCTAGCAGAACACAAATTACTCCTGCTTGCAAGAATCAGGAAAACTGCTCCAATATTTAGTAAGGTATTGTAACTTAAAAATGACTAGCTACCACTCATCAATATCATGCAGCAGATCCTTTGTAGAATGTAGATCTTTCATCCCCCCCCCCCCCCCCCCCCCCCCAAGATTCTTACCCTCTGCCAGTTCTAAAGCCACATGTATTTTCATATGTACTGTGTCCAACTTTGCGTTAGCTGACCCCTTCCTCTTCTTCCAGGAACCATGTCTTGCACTGTTCTTTCCAAACCAAGCTACTACTACAATCATTATTTAGATAAGAGTATTCAGTATGGAACATTTTAAACAATTTTTTATAATTTACATACATAAACAACACATACATGAAACTATACTGCTCTGAAAACAAAATAGATATATTCAATGTAAAATTAAAGACTAAACAACAAAAACCCCCCAAAAATATTTATTTCACAAGACTTAAAAAAGTAAACATTTTAAAATTCAAGAAAATACAAATATACTTACTCTCTGCTTCTCAATGCCTTCCTTTGTTTCATCCATAATCCTTTCCACATCTTCAACAGACAGAATCTGCAAAATTGAAAAGTATACTGTACAGTGAGCTACATGTGCACATATACATTGTAAGGTGCAAATGATGGAATTGTTAACATTTATATAAACAACTAATGAAAGAAACAAAATAATATGATAAATAAATTTTGACTGCTATCAGACAATTTTATTCCCCAAAAACACTTTGCAATATAAACGTCTGAAAAAATTTGAAATTTAATAAAATGTACATGCTGAGAATACAACTATACACAAGTTTAATACCAATATGGGCAATGCTTGCTTGCTTGCTTGTGTTCGTAGGCTTGAGCTCCAACGCGAAGTCCTGTATGTCGGATGAAGGCATCCTGTTGTCCAACATCAGTGTGATGTCATACAGGACCTGAGGTTTGCGTGAGTACCCGTTGTCCCATGTCTGGCTTATCTGTGTGCAGACTGGTGGTTCCTTCGCCGTATAGGCAGACACTCTCCGACTTCAGAGGAATCGACGATCCTACTGACTTTAGCCAGGACCCCGAAGGGACCTGTTGCCCAGGACGCTCGACGAGGACGCATCAATAGGTCTTGGCCAGTATATAACCCGGCCCTGGTGCCTTGGAAACACCTCTGCGTCCCATATGGGCAATCTAAAACATCTCCCAAAGACTGCATGGAAAACTAATGTAGTAGGTGCTTTGCCGAACGACCCTCTCATCACAGTGTGCAGATAAATCTCTTGATCTCTTGCCATTTCTCTCGCCTCAGGCTCCAGTTGTCTGCTGTTATCTCTCTTGTCCTGTGTCTATCTTGAATCTGGTTCGCTCCTGCCTCTTTCTCCAGGAATCATGCCTTCCATCACTTTTGTTTTCAAGCTATTATGATATGGCTAGTGTAATTTAGTTTCTAAGATATGATACTGGTTATGTATCAGTTTTCTTCGATCTGGTAGAATTTCAAAAGTTTTCTTCTTCTTGATCCACAATATTTAATAACATTTCTGTAACATTTGAGCTCAGAGTCCCTGATTTTCTTCTTTAGTGATTGAAAAATGGTCCACAACTCACACCCATATGTCGCTACAGGATAGACATATTCTCAAAAATGTAACTTGTTTGCGGCCAGTATGCCACATGTTTTTAATACTGCTAACAACTGTATTGCTACGGCCAGTCTGCGACCAATGTTTGTTGACTAGTCCTCCCTGTTGTTGATTATAGAGCCTAGATACTCAAAGTCTGTGACATTAGAAAACTCATGCTGATGTAAATAATACAACTTACAGCAACAAACTTCTGTTTATTTTAATTTAATTATTTTCTTTGCCCGCTCAGTTGTAACTCAAGCCTAGTCCATACATCTACGTCAAGTATCACGACCGAATTCTGCATGTGGATTAGCTTTCATTACCAGTGTCCCTCGCCATCTACGTCAAGTATCACGACCGAATTCTGCATGTGGATTAGCTTTCATTACCAGTGTCCCTCGCCATCTACGTCAAGTATCACGACCGAATTCTGCATGTGGATTAGCTTTCATTACCAGTGTCCCTCGCCATCTACGTCAAGTATCACGACCAAATTCTGCATGTGGATTAGCTTTCATTACCAGTGTCCCTCGCCATCTACGTCAAGTATCACGACCGAATTCTGCATGTGGATTAGCTTTCATTACCAGTGTCCCTCGCCATCTACGTCAAGTATCACGACCGAATTCTGCATGTGGATTAGCTTTCATTACCAGTGTCCCTCGCCATCTACGTCAAGTATCACGACCGAATTCTGCATGTGGATTAGCTTTCATGACCAGTGTCCCTCGCCATCTACGTCAAGTATCACGACCAAATTCTGCATGTGGATTAGCTTTCATTACCAGTGTCCCTCGCCATCTACGTCAAGTATCACGACCGAATTCTGCATGTGGATTAGCTTTCATTACCAGTGTCCCTCGCCATCTACGTCAAGTATCACGACCAAATTCTGCATGTGGATTAGCTTTCATTACCAGTGTCCCTCGCCATCTACGTCAAGTATCACGACCGAATTCTGCATGTGGATTAGCTTTCATTACCAGTGTCCCTCGCCATCTACGTCAAGTATCATGACCAAATTCTGCATGTGGATTAGCTTTCATTACCAGTGTCCCTCACCATCTACGTCAAGTATCACGACCAAATTCTGCATGTGGATTAGCTTTCATTACCAGTGTCCCTCGCCATCTACGTCAAGTATCACGACCGAATTCTGCATGTGGATTAGCTTTCATTACCAGTGTCCCTCGCCATCTACGTCAAGTATCACGACCGAATTCTGCATGTGGATTAGCTTTCATTACCAGTGTCCCTCGCCATCTACGTCAAGTATCACGACCGAATTCTGCATGTGGATTAGCTTTCATTACCAGTGTCCCTCGCCATCTACGTCAAGTATCACGACCGAATTCTGCATGTGGATTAGCTTTCATTACCAGTGTCCCTCGCCATCTACGTCAAGTATCACGACCGAATTCTGCATGTGGATTAGCTTTCATTACCAGTGTCCCTCGCCATCTACGTCAAGTATCACGACCGAATTCTGCATGTGGATTAGCTTTCATTACCAGTGTCCCTCGCCATCTACGTCAAGTATCACGACCGAATTCTGCATGTGGATTAGCTTTCATTACCAGTGTCCCTCGCCATCTACGTCAAGTATCACGACCGAATTCTGCATGTGGATTAGCTTTCATTACCAGTGTCCCTCGCCATCTACGTCAAGTATCACGACCGAATTCTGCATGTGGATTAGCTTTCATTACCAGTGTCCCTCGCCATCTACGTCAAGTATCACGACCGAATTCTGCATGTGGATTAGCTTTCATTACCAGTGTCCCTCGCCATCTACGTCAAGTATCACGACCGAATTCTGCATGTGGATTAGCTTTCATTACCAGTGTCCCTCGCCATCTACGTCAAGTATCACGACCGAATTCTGCATGTGGATTAGCTTTCATTACCAGTGTCCCTCGCCATCTACGTCAAGTATCACGACCGAATTCTGCATGTGGATTAGCTTTCATTACCAGTGTCCCTCGCCATCTACGTCAAGTATCACGACCGAATTCTGCATGTGGATTAGCTTTCATTACCAGTGTCCCTCGCCATCTACGTCAAGTATCACGACCAAATTCTGCATGTGGATTAGCTTTCATTACCAGTGTCCCTCGCCATCTACGTCAAGTATCATGACCAAATTCTGCATGTGGATTAGCTTTCATTACCAGTGTCCCTCGCCATCTACGTCAAGTATCACGACCAAATTCTGCATGTGGATTAGCTTTCATTACCAGTGTCCCTCGCCATCTACGTCAAGTATCACGACCGAATTCTGCATGTGGATTAGCTTTCATTACCAGTGTCCCTCGCCATCTACGTCAAGTATCACGACCGAATTCTGCATGTGGATTAGCTTTCATTACCAGTGTCCCTCGCCATCTACGTCAAGTATCACGACCGAATTCTGCATGTGGATTAGCTTTCATTACCAGTGTCCCTCGCCATCTACGTCAAGTATCACGACCGAATTCTGCATGTGGATTAGCTTTCATTACCAGTGTCCCTCGCCATCTACGTCAAGTATCACGACCGAATTCTGCATGTGGATTAGCTTTCATTACCAGTGTCCCTCGCCATCTACGTCAAGTATCACGACCGAATTCTGCATGTGGATTAGCTTTCATTACCAGTGTCCCTCGCCATCTACGTCAAGTATCACGACCGAATTCTGCATGTGGATTAGCTTTCATTACCAGTGTCCCTCGCCATCTACGTCAAGTATCACGACCGAATTCTGCATGTGGATTAGCTTTCATTACCAGTGTCCCTCGCCATCTACGTCAAGTATCACGACCGAATTCTGCATGTGGATTAGCTTTCATTACCAGTGTCCCTCGCCATCTACGTCAAGTATCACGACCGAATTCTGCATGTGGATTAGCTTTCATTACCAGTGTCCCTCGCCATCTACGTCAAGTATCACGACCGAATTCTGCATGTGGATTAGCTTTCATTACCAGTGTCCCTCGCCATCTACGTCAAGTATCACGACCAAATTCTGCATGTGGATTAGCTTTCATTACCAGTGTCCCTCGCCATCTACGTCAAGTATCACGACCGAATTCTGCATGTGGATTAGCTTTCATTACCAGTGTCCCTCGCCATCTACGTCAAGTATCACGACCGAATTCTGCATGTGGATTAGCTTTCATGACCAGTGTCCCTCGCCATTGGGTGAATCCACTTTGACTTCAGAGATACTTGTATTTTACGTCCCCAAGTCAAGGATGAGAAGTCAACATTTTAGTCCAACTGACCGGTGTAAGGGCTGAACCCGCTACCTCGGCATCAACACACAGAATGAGCGATCTTATCCATTCAGCCATGCTGACCTCCCATTTCTGCTTATGAAAGAAAAATATACAGACAGAAGTGAGAACTATTGATTACTATGAGCTCAGATTTTATGTGACAGTACCTCATGTAATTTTTTCAGAGAATCATTTCCAATCTGCAAGCCCTTGATGACTTCAAGTTCAACTTGGGCATATTCCAGATCGTGCGTCTGTTGGGGGAATAGACAGAAAGTGACATTCTAAATGATAAATATGATCAAACAATAATCAATTATTAAGTAATTACATGATAAATACAATCATACCATAGTAAGTAAGTAAATAAAGGACCATTTTACACGTCATGAGTAGTAGTAGGTATATGGTGCCACACCCATGTTTTATAGACCAATCAGCAGTCGAGGGGTGATGTGGTAAATATCACGCCAACTGCTTTCATTTCCCCCAGACATTTCCAGGTACCCATTGTAGGCTGGTCATTCTGGGAGTCCAGATAAATTTTTGCAAAATCCCCGCTTGATGGGGAGTCAAATACACGACCCCTGGGCTGGCATGCAAGTATGCTAGTTGATGCACTACTGCAGATCCCCAGCTACAGTAAACCCTTAACTTTATGGACTGTTGGGCGGAAATGATGTTGAGAGCCTGTTAAATTAAACATAAATGTTAGCATCAAGTCCTCTTAAGGACATCGCCATCAACCAGCAATCAAAATTAATTTTAAAAGAATTTTCACATTCTGATTAAGTAGAGAAATAAGTGTCAATAGCATATTAATGAAAGTAAATAATTGTATATACCAATTACTTATTATAGAAGATGACGTGAAGGACCCCACTTTCTTTGCATCATGGCAACAGTTGAATAACTGAACTTATATATATATATCTTATATATAAAAAAGGATGTGTGTGGGTGTGTATGTCCTTTATGCGTTCGCGAACGGTCCATCCGATTGAGATGGAATTTTCTACACGTCTTCCTCTCATTCCCGCGCTGCCAACTGTGATATTTTTTTAGTGTAAATCGGCTACTTACTTAATATTATTTAATTTTTCATTATAATTTCTATATATCAAGGGGACTTAACTCTAGAAAAGTTATTTCAAGGGGCATAACTTTTAATAACTTTTCTGTATACCTTATAGTCATATTGTTGCATGGTTTTCAAAGATTTATAAACTCTTTGTCTATAGTTATTTACCGGCATATGAGTTATAATAAATCATGATATAATCTTTAGGGCATTTTCAAAGTTTTCATAAAAATAATGCATAATGCATAACATTGTAACTCATCTTTTTATGCTTAAGAAGTTATCTACAGTCATGTCGGTTATTAAAAACAGTTTTCATGAAAAATAATGGATGGTGTGTGGAAGGACATTCTTTTAAGTTACTTTTTTTTGTTGTATGAATTTAATGAGACGTTCCCCGCCAGGAGCTGGGCGAAGCCACGCCGGGTCAGATAGATAGACAGACCCACCTTTTCGCTGCAGTTATCTACAGGCATATGCGTTATAATAATCCTCCTCCTCCTCCTACCCTCTTCCCCTCCTCCTCCCTCCCTCCTCCTCCTCCTACCTCCTCCTCCGTTCTCCTCCCTCCTCCTCCTACATCCTCCCCCCTCTTCTTACCTCCTCCCTCCACATCCCTCCTCCTCCTTCTCCTCCTGCGTTCTTCTCCTCCCTCCTTCTCCCTCCTCCTCCTTCCTCTTCCCCCTCCTCCCTCCTATTCCTCCCTACTCCTCCTCCTCCCCTCTCCGCCTATCTCATCCTCCCTCCTCCACCTCCCTCTTCCTCCTCCCAGCTCCTACTCCTCCTTTTTCTTCTTCTGCTGCTGCTGCTGCCGCCGCTCCATTTACCCAAGTTAATTGTTGGGGAAGATGTAAAGATCTTTCAAGTGCTCTTTCTAATGCTTTTTGTAACTTGGTCTTCGTTTATCTAAGGTTGTTCTAACTGCAACCAATAAATGATTAGACAGACAGACAGACAGACAGAAAGGGAGGGACAGACAGACAGACAGTCGGGAACGGGAACTTATATGACTACTTATATGAATTAAATTAGATGCTCCCCATCAGGTGCTGGGCGATGCCGGGCCGGGTCAGACAGACAGACAGACAGAGACAGACAGAAAGATAGTCGGGAACGGGAACGAGAACTTATATGACTACTTATTTGAATTAAATTAGATGCTCCCCACCAGGGACTGGGCGAAGCCGGGCCGGGTATGCTAGTATATGTATATATATATATATATATATATATATATATATATATATATATATATATATATATATATATATATATATATATGTATATCACCATTTTCCATGCCACAAACATATGTCCTCTGTGTTCTAGATAAGCTTCACTGCTGAATGCCACTCTCTCTCTCTCTCTTCAACACTTTTAATCTTTCCAGTTGTCACAACCTTTCTCAGACTCTTATCTAAAAACATGAATAACAAAATGATGATTGCTTATTCTGATGTTGGAATCAAATGTCTTTGTGAATTGGCCTTTTGCAGTCTTCTTGAGTGCTTATGGCATTATTAGCATTCTACAAATAAACCATGTCTCTGTGGCCTCCAGTGTCTTTCTACTCTCTTTATTCAGTGTCCATGAACTTGTAACAAGATCCAGCATGTTGTAACTAAAATAGCACACCAGTGATGCCAAGCAACACAAATATATTTCTGGGTGAAATTAGTTACAAGCTGAGCAGACATGAGAAAGGAAGGACACAAATTAAAAGCTCATATTCTTGGCAAATTACAGAAAGAGAGTACGACTATAATGTAGGTGATTTAGTTACGGATGTAGACACAAAATAAAATACAGATGTGTCCTTTTTGAGGAAACAGGAAAAAACAGGGCAATGCAATTCATGTACACAATGTTACTGAATTAATGCTATCATTAAGCATGATTTGTGCATTACTTTTTACTTTACTGATATGTTTTAAATTCACTAACCAGCAATTGATGTACAAATAGACAGACACAAAATTACCAGTCTTTCAATGTTCTCCAGCTGGCCATCAGTTTTGGTTAGCAGACTCTCCTGAAACTTCTTCTTTCTTAAAATCAGCTTTGCTTTACTGCAGATATAATAATAAATAAAATAGATTACTATCACAGTCAAGTACACCAACAAATACCCATACTACACCTCCGTCGGCAATCATGAACAGGCCAAACTGACAAATACTGCACAACCTGATTACTCTAAAGCAGATCATACTTTCACAAACTGAAGTGGGTCTGAAATGGTAAAACAAGAACAAAAGACCTCAAATGCAAAAAAACTGTTTTAAAACAGTGTATTTTGGTTTTACAACAGATTGTGGAGTGATGTATAATAACTTGCACTTTGGGATGACCCCGTTGAAGGACACAGATTCGATGAGGCACTTGCGGTCACTAAGTATCTTTCTACTGACTTCAGCTAGGTTGTAAAATGACCCTTCCTTGAAATCAAAATTATTGGGTAAACCATTAACATACCAGTTTACTTGATAATATTACCAGCATGAGATCAGGCTAATGATGATCATCATCAAATGCCTAGACAACTGGCGTTGGTGATCATGCCTCTTCACATACGTTCCCTATATTTCAAGTTTTGTGCTGGCATCTTTCCAAGTCATGATACAATGCTGTCTAGAGTCCTGTCTTACTGTCTCCTTATATACATCATCCTTAATCCAGTCAGTTATTACAATATGCCACTTTTCTTCTCTTGATGTAGTCAAAACCAGCCAGGTGTACCTGTAATTACAGTGCTGCTATAAACTGTTGATTTATTCTGTAATTGATAATCCCACTGCTTATTCTGTCAAATATGTATGAATTATTATAGGCTTCAGAATAACGAGCGGGTGCATAGGTGTAATGTTTGTTATACTGACAAGAGCATGAGCTTGAGGGTTTGATGTCAGCTCTAATGTTAGCTAAGGGAGGGAAAGACTGGCCCTCTATTTCTCTGTGAACTCAGACTTACAAAATGCCATGGGCCTAACACTATATATTCCATAAGCACGCTTTGGCTATGGGAATTAAAAAAATAATGCGTCACACTTAAACGAGGTGATTTAACTCCCTTCTTCAGAGTGCAAACAGTTAAACTATTTGATATACTGCACATTTTAACACTGGCACTAATATCACTACATTATCTCTGTTGTGGCAATTGGATATATTTGTGAAAACATAAACAGAGGAAGGCAGAGAGAGAAACAGAGAAAGACAGCGAGAGAAACAAAGGAAGACAGCAAGAGAAGATGCTTAAAACAGCCTTCTGCCATGGCATGGAAAGGTGTCAACGAACCAACTGAAACATGCTGCTGGAGGTCACAAGATGTGAGAAGCATGATCACCTACATCAGCAGTAGATCACATAATGATAATGATTACAACATAGCCACCTTCAATGGACCTTCTGAAGCAAGGGCTGAGAATCTCTCACAACAGTGATTCCCATGTGAGTTGCGTCTCTGACAATTGCCGAAGCTCTGCAACGACTACCTATAGCTTATTCCTGAATCAAAATGGACAAACTGCAAGCAATACTTACTCCTTCTTTCCTTCTTTAAGTAAAGCCCTAGCAACTTCTCTGTCATGTTCTAGCTGGGCAGTAATTTTCCTCTGATATTGTTTCAGCTTGTCTCTCTGTTGTTTCAGTTGCTGAAGTAAAAAACACAGTGAATTAACAAAGTAAATGCTCTTCTTTTTCTGTTCTTTAAGAATCACATGACCAGTCCTGCAGTATACACGGGGATATTTCAAAAATTATTTATGAACGGCTGCTTTCTGAAGCCTCAATAATAGATCAAACAATCTATTTAAGGATGCTTAAGCATGGATTTAAGTGTGACTTCAGCAAGGAGGGGCACTCTCATAATTGTATTTTAATTTATTTGTAGATGCTGCGCCATTGCTTCTAAATATTGTTTAGCCTCTGTATTGTTATTGCTTCTAAATACTGTTTAGCTTCTGTAACGTTTTGTCCAGTGTATGCCTGACCTTTGAGCAGTCTTCCAGTGTTATTCAACAAGGAGCCAATTTGTGACATTTTCAATTTCTGTATGGTTAATTATGATTTTTGGTTGGGTTGTGGTTTTCTGGGACATTATTTTTGTTTTGGTTTTAAGTTCAGAAAAAGCATTTCTTATTGGACTTAAAATCAAGTATCATTTCTGCATTGTCAGGCATCTGTATTGAGTCTTCAATAGTGCAGTGCCCGACTGGCTTGGATGTTAGCTTGCCTCATGGCAAATTGGTCTTTGGATCCCTAATGAAGTAGGCCCACTTACACCAATACATTAACATTTTAATAACCTCTTAGGTTAGCAACCAATATTTTTAGACCCACTTCGTCATTACTCTAGAGTCTATTGTTATTTCAACAAGTGAGAAATTATGTGGAGGATGCAGAGATATGGTTTATAGAAGAATGAGAAAACACTATGGATGGATAGAAACAGCAGCGAAGATATCTTGAAAATATGTTAACTCACAAATAAAATTGGTTACTTGCATCGGAACAGGTCAGTCCACATACTTTGGGCATGTAATGAGAAGAGGACAGCTGGAGTATGTCATCACAATGGGAAAACTGGAGGGGAAGAGAGGCAGGGGTGACCAAGAGAGAGTTTGACACCATGGCATGGTGGAACATCAGTATCAGAGATGACTGGCAGCACACAAGATAGAGTGCTGTGGAGAGACATGATCACAAACACCACACGGCACAGACTATAAGAAGAAATTCACCATTTCTTTATGAACAACCAGTGCTCATACCATCAAAATAAACACATGCTGGTCTGCTTCCAAATCGACTGTGGCAGATTCCAAATCTTAGCCTTGATATGTGAAATGTATTCACTGCACCTAAGCCACAGTGTTAGCAGCTTTTCAATAAGTCACTTAAATTATTAGTTTACTTTGCAATATTCTTCTTTCTGCAGGTCCGCATGGCCGAATGGGTAAGAACGTGTGTTCTTAAACATCCGTTGTGCTGATGCCGAGGTAAGCAGTTCAACCCCTACACCAGACAGCTGGGCTAAAATGTTGACCTGCCGTTCTTGGCTTGGGGACGTAAATTATAAGTACCCCTGAAGTCGGAGTGCCTGATGGCGAGGGACATTGTTAATAGGGAAAGCTATTCCATATGCAAAATTCAGTTCACCATACTACAATACAAATAGTGCGTATGGACTACACTTGAGTTCAAAGCAAGCGAGAGCAAAAAAAAATTCTTTCTTTCTTTTGTCCTTCACTGCTCTACATCATTAGGATTAGGCATTGCAGGCTTGTTTGACGATTGGTTTATGAACTAGCGTGCGCTCGGTCACTTGGTATGCTGAGATGTTGTGGTTTTTTTATCAGGAATTCACAACTCCTTCGATCCATTTTTATTGAGGAGTTCCCCTGCATGTTGATGTTTACATTTTCATGTTGTGTGCTCTTGCAGCTGGCGACATTGGGTTCATTCTCACTAGGTGGCCGAACCAGTTTGCAATACTGATCCTCTAAATATGAATTTCCTTTCTTCTTTTGGTAATATTATGCTTAATGAGTTCATATTTCCTTGCAGTTCTCTCTATAGAGGCATTGGTCTTGAGCATGTTTTCCATTGTTACTTACAGGCTTATTACAGTGGATCATATATTTAATTAGTATATCCTCTGAAGCTGATATTGTTATCTTGCACTTTATAAATAAAAACTTCGCCCGAATCATTTATTCACTGCAGAACTATTTGGGACCGGAATTCGGAAGAGTGCCACGAAACTTCTATATATTAATTATTATTAATTAATAATAATATTAATAATATATTAATTTAATTATGCTTCTCTGACTCCTCTCTTCTTCAGCACAGTTGAGTTGTCATACATAACAAATAAATAATATTTTTATTTTAATAATAAAAACAATGAAATACTTACAAGAACTGCTTTGTCCTGCTCTGTAACTCTTGACACTTTTTTCTTGCTGGCAAACAAATTTCCCATTTTCTACAGTCTGTGACTCAGAATGTGAAAATATTGTCTGCGATACGCAGGTGCCGGTTTAGACATGAGAACCAGAAGAAAAGAAGTCATTCACAAGTTCTAATTACAACTATTTCACACCCCGGAAGTAATTGTTTGTTGTCAAGGGCAATAATGACGACCTGAAGGGAGATAACTGGACTATTGAATTAAAGATTTACACACGTGTACGTTATAAGACAACACAATCTTCCTACCAACTCTATGTTACCGATGCCAAACCTGGACAATGACAGAAAAAGAGAAAAGAAAAATCACAACAACAGAAATGAGATTCCTGAGAATAATACTCAATGTATCAAGAAGAGACAAGATCAGAAATGAAGAAATTAGGACTAAAGTGGGGGTTATAGATGCGCTAGATTTTATTAGAAAGCAGCAAGTTAAATGGTTTGGCCATGCAAGTAGGTTACCAACTAACAGTATATACCAACAACAAGCAATGACGTACAGACCAGATGGAAACAGAGGAAGAGGCCGACCACGTAAACGATAGACATAGGGAATAACATAGTCAATGAGAATATCGATACATGAAACCCATAAGTGGGCACTCTCCTGCTGTTTATACTTCACCTCGACACCGCAAGGTACAAGAGGAACAAGATGAAATGAGATGAGAGAGCCAGTCTTGATAGACGGAAGCAAATAATGGCCAATTAGCACATAAATAAGGAATGTTGTGGAACCTGCGGAGATGTGGTTTATAGAAGAATATTGGGAACACCTTGGACAAATAGAAAGATCTGTGAAGGTATCTGAAAAGAAGTTAACTCACACAGAGAACTGGTCACTCTCAACAGAAGAAGACTCCAAATTCTTTTAGCATGGCTTGAGATGAAGAAAGCTGGAGAATGTCGTCACAGCGGGAAAATTGGAAGGCATGAGAGGCAGGGAGAGACAAGAGATAAGAGCTAGGCAATCTGACATAATGGCGTGGAATAGCATCAGTATAAGAAATGACTGACAGTGCTCGAGACAGAAGACTGGACGGACATGATCACGAAAGTCACACAGCAGGGACTGTAAAAAGAAAACTTTATAACGCTTATGTGCCTTAGTAGCGGTTTTATATCCACAAAGACCAATCTCCGGCTTCCCCGTGGGACAACCTAGGCAGAGATAGCCTGGAGAACAAAAAAATAAAAAGAGGGAGGGGGGGGGGGGGTCGGTCAACTCTGATGTGATGAAGCCCATCGAGAGCTCAAGTACAACACTGCGAAGGTCATATCAATTCTGCGTCATGATGGTGTACAGCCAACACTCAACGCTTGCATTCATCGCAAGGAGAATCCTGATAGGGATGTACCTCAGAAACCCGGACATTTCTCTAAAGCAAAAGAAACTAGAGATCAGTGAGGCCGATAGGTTTCAAACGCTTGTACTTGCATTTACTGTACTCTGACCGTTATGGTTTTATTCCACACACCAGTTGGACCTAAACGTTGACTTCTTGTCCAGAAAGCAAAATGTTCTAAAGATGAATACTGTCACAAGCATTTGATGTTTTATGGCACGCTATCACATTGTTAATTGTGCCACTGTCGCTATTTTACAAAATATCTGTTCATTATTTTTGAAGTTCTTTGAGAGTACAATTTAGATTTGTTTTTCGCCTCCTACTTGGTTTATTATGACCGCTCTTCAATCGAAATGTAACATATTCTTCTGAATGAAAACGAGAAAAATAGTGTTGAGGTGCTACATAGAACCTGTGCTTTTGTATGGATGTGAAGCGTGGACAATAAGCAGTCAAGCTGAAAAACAGCTGATGGCTGTGGAAATGTGGTTTCTGAGGAAAATGCAAAGAATACCATGGACAGACAGAAAAACCAATGAACAAGTCCTTCAAGAGGTAAATGAAGATCGTAAACTGATTAGAGAAATTAGACGTAGACAGTCAAAATATTTTGGGCATGTTATGAGAAGAAGTGACTTGGAGAACTTGGTGACAACTGGCAAGATCGAAGGGAAGAGACCAAGGGGAAGACTGAGAAGTAAATACATGGATGGATTGGCCCCATGGCATGGTCAAGACAGGAACACGGAGCTGATCCACGACTCTGGTGATCGAGTGAGATGGCAGAACATGACCGCCCACGCTTACCGGCATGGCACATGATGAGTGGATGGATTCTTCTGAATATTATTTATTGAATTACAACGTTCTCTTCGACATTTCTAAAATACGTTAATACGATTAAAAAAATATCAATTATTGTCACCAATAAATATAAACATGTAATTTCTTTCACCAGCCATAGAGCTCATCTTGTGACATGCATTAAAGCTTAGCTTACATCTAATTCTGTACACGTCATAAATATAAATCACAATAGACACAAACCGACTTACCGTCCAAACATGATTGATTGATTGATTGATTTAGGAACCGACATCACAGCATTCGGGGCATTCTCATAAGCGCTCCGTCCCCATCCTCAGCAGCCAGCGAAGAGTTCCAACACTAATAGTACCAGTAGCAATCTGATTATGCACAATGAGTAGTATGTCAGAAGGTATTCAGGTAGTTTTTTAGGATCTGAATCCTTCTGATGACGTCATTTTCTTTACTATACAAAAAGTTATGATCCTTTGCTCTGACGTCAAAAAGTGGATCCTTCGGGGACCGCCTTTTTTCAAAAATTGGTGGCTATTTTCTTGGGTGACCACTTCCGGTTGTCACTTCCGGTCTAGGGGCGGCGGCGGCGAGGCTGGCGGGGCGGACAACGAGACAAGCCCCGGTCATGTGGAATACTTATATAAGTAGACCAAATAGTTGTCGGGCAACTGGGTTCGAGTCCCAGTGTGCGCGTGTGCTGGTGCGGTGTGTGCGACCTCCAGTCATATCGACCCCCCTTTGATGAGGAGACCGAAATCAATATGACAGGAAATGATTTATTCCATCTCTCGTTTCCAAGATATACTTTATTTTTATTTTGTATTGGTGTTCATTAGTGTCGGTGTATACGAGTATATACACCTTTACAATAAGACCTAAATATTTTGACATTTGACAAATTTTTTGATTTGTAAATCTCTACAATAAAATTTTTACTCATGAAAATGGGACCATCATTGAATAGATCACCGTCATCCAATAATATTATGGAGCAGTATTTAGCGCACCGGTACAACACCCACAATTACGTTAAATCTTATCAACCAATCAATCATGTGCCATGCCGGAAAGCGTAGGCGGTCATGACTCGCCATTTCGTTCGATCACAAGAGTCGTGGATCAGCTTAGTGTTCCTTCTCGACCATGCCATGTGGCCAAGCCATCCAGGTATTTACTTCTCGGGCTTTCCCTTGGTCTGTTCTCTTCGATCTTGCCAGTTGTCACTAAGTTCTCCAATTCATTTCTTCTCATAACATGTCCAAAAAATTGTGACTGTCTACGTATAATTTCTCTAATCAGTTTACGATTTTCATTTGTCTCCTGTAGTACTTGGTCATTAGTTTTCCTGTCTGTCCATGGTATTCTTTGCATTTTCCCCAGAAACCACATTTCTGCAGCCATCAGATGTTATTCAGCTTGACTGCACATTATCCAAGTTTCACATCCGTACAAAAGAACAGGCTCTATGTATCCCCTCAAGACTCTTTTTCTCGTTTCAGTTGACATCTTTTTATTGGTCAGTATGTTTTTCATCTTGAGGTCATATAAAATTCCAGATGACAATGTGAAAAAATGTTTTAAAACGCACCGGTCCCTGGTGAAAGGAAAATTTTATATCGGTCCGCGAAAGTGAACAGTTTGGCAAGGACTGTTGTAGACCATATGTGTGTGTGATTTCCTTTAAATTTTGTGTGGCCCCCTTAGAGGCCGGTAAAAAAATGCCTTTTAAAAATTTTTTTTTTAAATTTCATACAAAGCAATGTATATTTACAAATTGTAGTGTGTGTTTCTTTTGTTTGTGTATATTACAGAGCGTTGCCGTTTGTTAGTGTTAAGTGTGACATTGTGAATAAAACAAATACATACATATATACAGTTATGATAATATGACATTTATGGCATAGTGCATGTAGATACACATTCCTTGCATATGCTTCACTTCCTGTTCATCTCTCCCTCTCCTCTCTCTCTCTTTCTCTCTCTCTCTCTCACACACACACACACACACACACACATACACACACACACAATCTCATGCTTTCTGGAGACCGCAGTACATTAAATGCCCCGCGCTTGGACAATAAACTTTAAACTATCATTTCCATTAAAATGTGGCTTCTTTGTAATTTCTGGGTCACTTAGCTACCGAGGTGAAGGTCGTTGGTGTTGTTGCCTGATGACAAATTTCAGGGTGACGCTCAAGTCCATGATACCTTTTGTTTGGGGACAAGAATCAGGGATTTACTACTAGCAATTAGAGTCCATGGCCTGTCCCCAGAGAGATAATTGGTCCAAAATTGTGATAGTGTCTGGGTTTTATATACAATGGGAAGGACTTAAAAACTGGCCACTAAAAGCCACCTTAGCTTACTGGGTACTTAAAGGGCTCGTCGATATTTGTTTATACATGGTGGTGCATATTTTTCTTTTGAAACATATCATTACCATATAACATCATTTTAATACTTGAGATACCGACTTGGTTTAAAGACTGCTACACGCACGCACGCGCGCGTGCGCGCACACACACACTCGTACACATGTGCGTGCAAATTCATGCACCACAAACACACACGCACACACACCTGCACCCACACACAGGCGCATACATATGTTGCTGCCAACGGCACAGACACCCATCCACAATATATTTCATGTTGCACATTCAAATATAATAATGGGAAAATTACTAATAATAGTAGCAGTAATAATAATAGTATTAATAATAATAATAATAATAATTGTAAGATTATTAATACCATCAATAAACACATTTACAGTTGTAGTATCCTTTGTTTAAAACAAGTTATTTGCTTCTTCTGTAATATGTGCTGTCTTCAGCCAAATATTTTACGAGATTTGCGCTTGTGGGGCTAAGATTAGAATGTTTGCGACTTTTTGTTGATAAAGTTGTTGGACAATTTCTTTGTTGATTGTTCTGTAATTGTATAGTGCTTTGTTTCTTAATGTCCATATAAGATTTCTGTACTCTGCCAATAGAACAAGTAGCTTTGTGTGGATGTCTTGTGTGGAGTAAGGAATGGAATTTATCATGATTGCTTTGTAAACATCTGTTCTTTGTTTCGCATGAGTGTTTAGGATGTTCTGTAGGAGTTTTCTTGTTCGCATGATTGTGTTGCATTCGTAATAGATGTGCTCTTCTGATTCTTGGACGTTCCGTCTACAAAGCTGACACTGTAGTATTTGTTTAGTTATTTTTGCTGTTCTCTCTGTTGTTGGGGTCATGCTGTAAACAAGCCTATATGTAATCTCCTTTGCTTTTGGAGTAATCTGCTTGTTGTGAATATTAGAGAAAATTTCGGTATAATCTTTTATGAAATATCTATGTCCTCTTTTAATTCTGAGATGTACCTGAGTTGCTTGTAATTTAACTAAATGCCTGTAGATTGTATGTGTTTTCTTGTGTAGTAATTTTTCGTGTCCTTTAATGGCTGAAATACATGTTTTGTAGAACGTTGGGAGTGTGCCAAAAGAATGTGAGGATGTATTCCTTATAGGTTTTAAAGAAGATAGCCTAATTCCAATGTAATAGTGTGCTAAAGGGTGTTTTTCTGGGTGTTGTAGGATTTCACCTACGTGTTTGATCCTAAGTGCTTGTATTTTGGTTGTTATGTCTTGGAGGGCGATACCTCCATCTTTTTTGTCATGCATGAGTGTAGTATGTTTGATACTGTAGATGGTGCTGCCAAACACAAAGCGTCTAATCTCTTTGTTTATGTTTGTGACCGCATGTGTAACCTTTTGCACGGCTCAGTATGCTAATTCGACAGGTTTCCGTACCCCATCTTTTAACATTAAGCGCATGGTGAAAATCTGGTTTAGGAATATACTAGATACACATACAATTTTATTTAAAAATATACTCTAAAAGATAAGTAAGCGGCTAAATTTCTTTTATGTATATTGGAGAATAGGTATGTCAATATAAAACTCTAATCCTCATTTAAAATAAACCATAACTTCCCGAGATAATCATTAAAATATGTAATATTATTAAACAATTAACGTCCCTTTTTACAAACATAAATAGAATTAAACCAAGGGAGACGAGTCGGTTCTCTTGTCGCCCCTTTTACACACTAAGCTCCCCTGACCGCCAACTTTACCTGCGCGACCAGGCAAAAATCACGCTTCACCGACCACGAACCGTCCATAGACGGCAATATCCAAGGGCCAGCGGGGTACCGATAACCGGTAGATAAAACATGAAGGTAATTACCTGTGACACGGTAGCCGAGCTTGTGGTCACTGGAAAATATGCAGTGGTGTGCGCGACCTCCAGTCATATCGACCCCCCTTCGATGAGGAGACCGAAATCAATATGACAGGAAATGATTTCGTCTCGACTCGTCTCGCTCTCTCTCTCTCTCTCTCTCTCTCTCTCTCTCTCTCTCTCTCTCTCTCTCTCTCTCTCTCTCTCTCTCTCTCTCTCTCTCTCTCTCTCTCTCTCTGTGTGTCTCTAATTTTTTCTTTTACATAGGGCAGTCAAGGTTTAATGCTTTGCATTTACACGACATCGCAGTCAACCCAGCATTCATGCTTCCTGGGCAAGTTTGCAGTTGTCTTTCTGACCAGGAGCTTTTGTAATGTCTGTCATCATGTTTACCATCAGCATCACCATCACTATACCATCTGCCGCCGACGTGGTCATTTCCCTCTCGCTCGCTCTCTCTCTCGCTCTCTCTCTCCATATCTCTATCTCGCTCTCTCCCACTCGCTCCCTCGCTCTGTCCCTCTCTCTCGCCCTCTCTCCGTCTCTCTTTCTGTCTTTTTCTCTCTCTCTCACACCCTCGATCTCTCCCCCGTTCGCTCTCTCTCTCTCTCTCATTCTTTCTCTCTCTCTGTCCCTCTCTCACCACTCTCTCGGGTGATCTCTCTCTGTCCCTCACTAGCTCTCTATCTGTCTCCCCATATCTCTCTCTATCTTTTCTCTACCTCTCTCTCTCACTCGCTCTGTCCCTCTCTCTCACTCTTTCTGTCCCTCTCTCTCTCTGTCTCTCTCTCTTTCTCTCTATCTCTCACTCTCGCTCTCTCTCTCTCTCTCTCTCTCTCTCTCTCTCTCTCTCTCTCTCTCTCTCTCTCTCTCTCTCTCTCTCTCTCTCTGTGTCTCTAATTTTTTCTTTTACATAGGCCAGTCAAGGTTTAAGGCTTTGCATTTACACGACATCGCAGTCAGCCCCAACATTCATGCTTCCTGGGCAAGTTTGCAGTTGTCTTTCTGAACGGCCGGCACCCAGGAGCTACTGTAATGTCTGTCATCATGTTTACCATCATCATCACCAGAACTATAACATCTGCCGCCGACGTTGCCAAGTGGAGACATGAAAATCAGTCATTTGAACGAATGCTGTGTATGCCTACATGGGTAGTAATCCTAGATAACTTAATCCCTGGTCATTCATCATCAGCATGTGCCATATCGTAGTCTCTCTCTCTCTCTCTCTCTTTCTCTCTATCTCTCTCACTCTCTCTCTCTGTCTTCCTCGCTCTTTCCCTCTCAATCTCTCTCTATCTCTCTCTCTCTCTCTCGCTCGATCAAGGATGGTGCTTTAGCCGGTCACGTGTCTTATGGGATACACCCGAAAGCAAAGAGGGCGTTGCATCTGGTCACATAACCAGGCAGTGCATAATAATCTGATGAGTCATTCTACGTCAGCATAAGACGACCACCATTCGTCGAATAGAAGTATCGAGCTCAGTGAACAGCAACCAGCTCACAATGTTACAACTCGCTACCGGTAAGTTGGCCTTTTTGATAAAGCTTTCACATTTTCGTTGTGTTTCTCCAAGTAGGCGTATGGATAACCTAACAATACTAGTATAATACAGGGGATATATGGTGCTAGACGCATATATCTGAATAGACAAGCTATTTCTTCCTATAGTATTGTGGGCTGGGTCGACATAAGCTGGCACTCGAACCTTTGAACACAGCACTATGGTGGTACCGTAATAATATAGGTAGTAATGTGTAGTCGTAGGGGAAGGTGAAAGTGTACTCCGGGGTCCACATACCCATTATCGATAGAAATAAATGAACTGTGTAACAGAAAGTGCATGTCAGATTAATAGCTATTATCTGTAATATCCATGTCTATAACGCTGATAAAGTACCCTATTCTTATCTGTTTTACAGATTCCGAGACCCACGAATACCTAATTAGCAAACTGTGGAGCATACTAATAGCTGAACCATACAGCTATTGCATGGCGTGTCTTAATGTCCCACAAAATCAAGAAACTGAGAATCCATTCAGTCATTCTTGTGATTATGGTGAGGGTGGTAGTTTTGCGGACCTAGTAACGATTCGACTGCGGGATGTACTACAACAGAACTTCACCAAACAAGAAATAATCACATTAAGCCTGAATAGAATCGAGGAGTGTAATGATAAGATGGCTTTTTGTGTGGATAAATCTTTCACATTTTCGTTGTGGTTCTCCAAGTAGGCATACAGTTAACCTAACAATACTAGTATAATAAAGGGATATATGGTGCTAATCACATATAACTGGAGTATGTGCTCTGCTGGCTGCGACACCAATAAACACGTGCACATGGCTGATCCATCAAGCCTGCATACAGAAAGTAGTGTCCTTAGTACCGACAATGTCCCACAACGAGCGCCTCGAGCACTGATTTTTGCATTTGCCAATAGCAACTAATGATACAACCGAGACACGAGTGTAATGACCCAATAGGTCAAAGTCAGTGGTAATGGAAGAAACCAACGTGGAAACTAACCCACAAAATATCCCAGAGGGGGAAAGAAATTCGTTCTGGTGCATGTGTGGGCGGCGAGTTTGTGATGAACCCAGCAACTAGATATGTGAAGAGCCCAATAGCCAGATGACAGTCAGATGATTGATGGTCCTGTTGTCTACAATACTCAGATGTCAGCCCACCAATCAGGAGACCAGCCTTATGACTACAGACCAAGTGACATATACATACCAGGCTACCAGCTGGAAAAACCAACCTACTCAGACAATGGTGTGAAGAAACCCAGAAACAACATACAATGTGTATAGCTCTGTGTGTGAAAATAAAATGCTGTGCTGATACTATGTATACCAGCTCATAGCACATCATCCGTTTCGTGTAATGACATTATGAATATTGGTTTTTATTATTCTTGTAAAATGTACTGAAACACTGTAAAATGCACTGAAATAGTGTAAAATAAACAGTTATATAGTTTGGTTGTTGAATATTTAGTGTTTACGGTGTATATAGTTGTCATGCGATGAGAGAAGGAAGGGCAAAAATCTCAATCAAGTAATAAAATTTGTTAGCCACATGGGGAAAATTTTTTGGCTACATTTCAACCAGACTTATAAAAAGCTCACCCAAACTCATGAAAAGTAGGAAACTTTGTTAACCAAATGTGAAAAGTTTTGGTCACATTTCATCCAAACTTATAAATAGCGCAGTCAAACTTATGAAAAGTAGGAACATTTGTTAATCAAAGGTGAAAATTTTGGTCAAATTTCATCCAAACTTATTAAAAGTAGGACAATTTGGTAAAAAAGGTGAAAAGTTTGGTCAAAGTTCAACCACAAGCATCAACAAGTAGGAAAATTTGTTAAGGCAAGTGAAAAGGTTAGCCAAATTTCAAACAAACTCATAAAAAGTAGGAAACTTTGTTAACCAAATGGCAAAAATCTTGGCCAAGTAATAAAATTTGTTAGCCCGAGGGTGAAAATTTTGGCTACATTTCAATCAGACTTATAGAAACCTCACCCAATGTTATGAAAAGTTGGAAAATTCGTTAACCAAATGTGAAAAGGTTAGCCGAATTTCAAACCAAACTTATAAAAATCTCAGTCAAACATATGAAAAGTAGGAAAATTTGTTAACCAAACGTGAAAAGTTTGGCCAACTGTCACCCAAACTTATGAAAAAGTGGGAGATTTTGTTGTCCAGATGTGAAAAGTTTGACCACACTTCACCCGAACTTATGAAAAGTAGGAAACTTTGTTAACCAAAGCGAAAAATCTTGGCCAAGTAAGAAAATGTGTTAACCAAATGTGAAAAAGGTTAACCAAATTTCAAACCAAACATATAAAAATCTCAGTCAAACATATGAAAAGTAGGAAGAATTTGTTAACCAAACTTGAAAAGTTTGGCCAACTTTCACTCAAACTTATGACAAGTGGGAGATTTTGTTGTCCAGATGTGAAAAGTGTGACCAAATTTCACCCACACTTATGAAAAGTAGGAAACTTTGTTAACCAAATGGTAAAAACCTTGGCCAAGTAAGAAAATGTGTTAACCAAAGGTGAAAATTTTTGGACAAGTTTGACCAAATTTCAAACAAAACTCATAAAAACTAGGAAACTTTGTTAACCAAATGTGAAAAGTTTGACCAAAATTCATCGAAACTTATAAGATATTCGCCTGTCCCCTATGCAAACATCAGTTGTATTTCAGAAAATTAAACGTATCTTATGTAATAAGTCACTATAATTGAAGGATCAAAATAAAATTTCAACAATAAAATTGTACAAAAAATTAACAATGAAATTTCTCTTTATGTTTCCAACTTGAATGTTTCATGTAGAAATTTAATTGTTAATTGTTTGTAAATTTTATTTTTTAATTTTTTATTTACAATACTACCAACACTTCTTTCTTATTCTAGGCAATCTTCTCCTCAAAGTCTATCAGGAAGCCTTTGACCAAAAAAATCTTCCGGACAGCTGCAACATGTCTTACATTACACTCATATGCAAAGATAAAACTTGACAAAACACAACTGAAGAACTACAGACCAATTTACCTTACTCAACACAGACTACAAGATACTCGCCAAATCACTCACCAACAAACTTAAACCTTTCATGCCAACACTAATACACCCAGACCAACAGTGCAGTGTCAAAGACATAAATATACACAACCACACACACCTCATTAGAGACATAATCAACTACACACATGGGAAAGACTGTCCATCCTCCATCTTATCCTTGGATCAAGAGAAGGCCTTGGACAGAATTTCCCACACATTACCTGCATAGGACACTAGAGCACTTGTAACATAGGAGAATACTACAGGCAGTGGATACAGATCTTGTATAAAAATCCCTGAGAGCAGAGATGTTGGTGAACCATTCACTGACAGCTAGCTTCAGGCTCACGAGATCTGTAAGACAGGGATGTCCCTTATCACCACTCCTGTATGTGCTCACCCTAGAACCTTTATTAGAGAAGATAAGGCAAGACACTAGTATTAAAGGAACCTTCCTGCATGGGATAGGAGAGCAGAAGCTCATCGCATATGCAGATGACACTGCCTTCTTTCCCACCAGCAACACATCGATAAGGAATAAACTCCACACCTTTACCCATTTTGGAAAAGGCAGTGGAGCCAAAATTAATGTACAGAAATCACAGATAATGGGTCTGGGAAAGTGGAAACAAAAGGCTGATTTCCCTCCAGATCTGAAACACATAGACACCATGAAGCTGTATGGGATCACAAATCCATGTGATCCCACAGAAACACACAGACAGACATGGCACGCACTGACCGAACAGATCACGGACATGTTACACAGGTATAGGTACAAGACATCCACAATATTTGGTAGAAGCACAATAGTCAACACATACATATTACCCAAAATAATATATTTAGCAACAGTACTGGACCCTCCCAAACAAACCGTCACAAACATAAACAAACAAATCAGACGCTTCATCTTCACCAACACAATACACAGCATTTAACACAAAACTCTCATACAAGACAGGAAACAAGGGGAGATTGCACTACAGGACATCCAGACAAAAATACTGTCACTTAGAATCAGTCACATAGGTAAAATCATCAGACACCCAGAACAGAACAGACTAGCACTATACTACATAGGCCACAACATCAAACATCTCACACCTCTTAACAATGCAACTGCACACTACCAGGGAAGACTGCCAACATTCTATCAGACATGCATACAGGCAATAAAAGGACATGAACAGTTAATACAGCAAACAACACACACAATATACAAACATTTAGTTAGAGAACAAGCACCATCACTAAGACTTAGGATTAAAAGAGGACACAAATACTTCATGACTGACTTCACATGCACCTTTTCAAACCTACACAACAAACACATAGCTCCAAAAGCTAAGGAAATCACATATAGACTGTTATACAGTATGACCCCCACAACACAGGTAGAAGCATACATATCCAAACAATGTCAATTATGTAGGAACAACACACAAGAGACAGAGGAACACATTTATTATACATGTCCAACAATTACTGCCACACGCGCAACACTCAAACACCTCATACAAACGCACACAGGCAAACAAACCGACATATATAAAGCAATTTTTCTCAATACTATACCAAAGACAGCTAAGGACATACATACAAAACTACTTGTAGCACTTTCATACTACAGACAACTTATATGGACCTGCAGAAATTTTGCCAGATACAAACACCACACATATAACACACACTTAATCTCCTTTATGTACACACACAAAATATCACAACTATTTCCAGAGTAAATCATATGTATTCTTCCTTATTGTATTACAAATTTGGTATACATGAGTGCGAGAAAGAAAGAAGAAACTGTGAGTGAATGGTGAGTGAATGATTAAAAAGATCACATATGGTCAAAAGACCAATGAAAAATCCCTTATGTAAAGAATAGTGGAAGTATAAATGCTTGTATTATTTGTTTCAAAATGATGGTTTCAACCCTTATAGATAAAGGGGAAAAGAAAAAAGGAGAAAAGAAAATCAACTCCTCCCATTCCAAATTACTATTAATGGAATGTTTGCTTTAAATGCACTTGTTGTGCTATACTACCACCACTACTAAGATTATCACTTTAGTAAATAGAACCACATATCTATCATACTATTATTATTATTATTATTATTATTATTATTATTATTATTATTATTATTATTATTATTATTATTATTATTATTATCATCATTATTACTATCATTATATTACCCTTATTATCTTCAGTATAATTAATTTTAAAAGTATTAATGATATCATTATTAATTTACAACTTCATCTCCCATGTCCCCCCCCCCCCCTTTGCTTAAGGTTTGTTGCTTTTGCTACTACCCCCACTGGTTGTTTCAAACATTTAACCTGCCTGTACCATCATTAGTGGTCATGAGGCATTGGTGGAGTGGAACCAATTGGTGGGAGTGTAGTGAGAGAAACAAAAATGTAAAGATTTCCCTTTCTCTTTGTCACCCCCTTTGAATCATGTGAGTGAGTGTTGAATGAATGAATACAAAATCACATATGGTTACCAAACCAATGATACTGTAAAAATTTTTGTAAATACAAATGCTTGGGGAAATGAGGGAAAAAAACCAACTCCTTTTACTCCAACTATCATTAAAAACTGCAGTTTGCATTTGTAGGTACCTGCTATGCTATGTTAACACCATTCCAAAGAAAATCATCCTAGCAAATGGAATCACAATTTGTAAAAAGGTTATCATTTCATAACTATTATTACCATTGCTGGTTTTTATATTGGCTGTTATTACCCTCAGTATGTCTCTTCTTGTCATTATTATCATTGTCATCATTAGTAATAAAACAAAAACCCTTTTCCCATGTGCCCCCCCCCTCCCCTCGCTCATGGTTGTTGTTGCCTTTGCTGATACCCACACCGGTTTGGTTCAAATATTTATCCTGCCTTTACCATCATTGCCCAGATAGTGGTGATGAAGGCATTAGTGGAGTGGAACAAATTGGTGAGAGGATGGCAAGAGAAACAAAAATGTAAAGATTTCCCCTTTTCCTTGTTTAACCCCCATTCACATGTAAATGTGTTCAAGGAATGGAATATGCTAATGGATAAATTTCCTATGTTGTAAACACAAATATCACAGATATCTCCAGAGTAAACACAAGAACTCTTCTTTCTGATTTTAAAATTTAGTACACATGAGTGCGAGGAAGAAACAAGAAGATGTGAGTGAATAATGAATGAATGAATACAAAACCACATATGTTTACCAAACCAATGAGATTGTAAAAATTTGTGCTAATACAGATGCTTGTTTACTTTTTACAAAAAAAAAAAAAAAGAGGAAGGGAAAAAATGAATGAACCCTTACAAATAAGACAAAAAAAAATAAGCAAGGAGAAAAAGATAACCAACTCCTTTTACTTCTACTATTATTGAACATTGCATGTTGCAATTATATGTACCTGCTATGCTATGCTAACACCATTCCTAGGAAAATCATTCTAGCAAATGGAATCACAGTTTTGGAAAGTGGGATCATTATCATAACTATTATTATCATTGCTGTTACTATCAGTACTGTTATCACCCTTAGTAGGTTAATGTTGGTCATCATTATTATTGATGTATTTGGTTTTATTTGCATTATTATTATAGTTACTTTATTAATATATAACCTCATCTCCCATGTGACCCCCCCCCCTTCCCTTGCTCATGGTTTGTTTGTTGCCTTTGCTGACACCCTTACTTTATGGTTCCAAAAATTATCCTGCCTTTACCATCATTACCCATTAGTGTGGTGGGTCAAATGGGTGAGAGTGTGACAATGGAAACAAAAATGGAAAGGTTTATCCTTCTCCCTATCTACTCCCCTTCACATGTAAATATGCCCAATGAATAAAATATGCACACGTCACATACACGCCCACATGCAACGCTCCGTAAACACACCTACACAAATACTAAATACACAGAACGCATGTAACAACACAAACATTATAAATGCAACCACTACCCTTTCTGCCTTGTAAACCCCGATACTGTTTACACCTCCCATTCCCACCATCTTGATACTGTTTGTTTGTTGATGCTGCTGCCGCCATCTCCGATCGGTTCAGACTTTTATACTGCCAGTTTCATCATTACCGAGTGGTGGTGAGGAAATTGGAGGTTTTAGAGCCGACAGGAGAGGGAGGCGGCAGGATAAATAATATCGGTGCACTATCATCATGCTGTTGTTTCTGTAAGGTTTTACCCTACAACAAATTCAATGTAGAAATGTTAAAATGTATAAAATATTTGTATTCTTTGCGCATATGTCACCTACACGTCCACATGCAACGCTCTGTAAAAACACAAACAATACACTTTGCAACGATTTTAACATTCAATAAAAGTTAAAAAAAAAAAAAAAAAAAAAAAAAAAAAAACCTCGGGTTAGCTCGAGAGATGGTATAAATCGTTTCCTGTCATATTGATTTCGGTCTCCTCATCGAAGGGGGGGGGGTCGATATGACTGGAGGTCGCGCACACCGCACCGCACACGCACACACACACACACACACACACTGGGACTCGAACCTAGTTGCCCGACAACTATTTGGTCTACTTATATAAGTATTCCACATGACGGGGGCTTGTCTCGTTGTCCGCCCCGCTCGCCCCGCCGCCGCCGCCCCTCGACCGGAAGTGACAACCGGAAGTGGTCACCCAAACCCAAGGAAATAGCCGCCAATTTTGATCCTGAAGGATCCACTTTTTGACGTCAGAGCAAAGGATCATAACTTTTTGTATAGTTAAAAAATGACGTCATCAGAAGGATTCAGATCCTAAAAAACTACCTGAATACCTTCTGACATACTACTACTATGCCTGTTTACTAGTTCCACTGGGTTTTATAAATCTTGCTCGCTTTCTGCTAGTTCCTCCGAAGTCGGAGAGTGTCTGCCTGTACGGCGAGGAACCACCAGTCTGCACATCAATAAGCCAGACATGGGACAACGGATACTCACGCAAACCTCAGGTCCTGTATGACATCACACTGATGTTGGACAACAGGATGTCTTCATCCGACATACAGGACTTCGCGTTGGAGCTCAAGCCAACGAACACAAGCAAGCAAGCAAGCAAGCTTTCTACTAGTAACACTGTATCGTCACCATACCTAAGATTGTTTATGATTCTTATGTAACTATGGAATTGGTAAAATGAAAGCGGAACATTTAGTTTAGTTTAGTCGTTGGATCAACATCACAGCACACGGGTTTAACCTATAAGCGCTCCGTTTTCCGCCTAACTCAAACCTGAGTCTGGAGAAACTCAGCTCAACGCACGAACTCTGTAGCATCGGCGAGGATCTTGAAATACTTTGGGTAGATTTTTAACTCGAAATTTTGCCCGGGCAGCACCGTTAGGCTACTTTTTTTTTGATTTCAAACTGCCAAGGGATTTGGTACGTGCGCAAAAATACACACGGGCGTTCCGATCTCACTACCCAGAGACCAGGGGAAATTTTATTACTGGGCTTGACGTGAAAAAAATTCGGTCCTCACCGGAGCTTGAACCCGGGACCTCCAGCACTCGAGGCGGACACCATACCTCGAGACCACTCAGCCCATTTGTTGCATGCCAAAGCCGTGGTGTACCGTAATGTAAATAGTATTGTGTTATCTAACAAATTGCAATGTCATAAAATATTTGTACCCGTAGTAAATACGTTAAGCTTCACAATATGATGTCATATGATATTTAAAAAAAAAAAATAATATTATTAGATGTAACTAGTTACACAAAGTCAAGCTGAAAAACATCTGATGGCTGTGGAAATGTGGTTTCTGAGGAAAATGCAAAGAATATCATGGACAGACAGAAAAACCAATGACCAAGTACTACAAGAAACAAATGAACATCGTAAATTGATTAGAGAAATTAGACGTAGACAGTCAAATTTATTGGACATGTTATGAGAACAAGTACATTGGAGAACTTGGTGACAGCTGCAAAGATCACAGGGAGGAGAACAAAGGGAAGACGAGAAGTAAATACCTAGATGGCTTGACTACATGGCTAGGTCGAGACAGGAAACTGAGCTGATTCACGACTCTGGTGATCGAGTGAAATGGCGAGTCATGATCGCCCACGCTTTACCGGCATGGTACATGATGGATGGATGGAGTTACATATCGTTAATATATAGGGTGTATTTTTAAAGATTGTGTAGTGGTTGAAAATATTGCCGGTCCTAGTTTTATATTCACCTTCAGTAAAGTTACGCTGGGTACGCCAGTTATATAAACCCTATTGGGCAGAAGAGACATGGGCAAGGTCTGCTGGTGAAGAAAGGAGTGAAGCATGTGGTACTTGACTTGAGCCAGTGGAATCATAGTGCAAGAGAGGTCCAGGGTATACAAATGGAGATTGGTGGCTTAAGTTGGAACATCATAAATGTATATGCTACAGTGGACTGTTTTGTCAGAAAGGAACACTGGGACTGGCTTAAGGAATTGGAGGAATTACCAGGTGATAGGCTACTCATATGTGGAGACTTCAATGCGAGGAGCAGAGATTGGGACAGTAGTGGAGAAAACCGACAGGGAATTGCCCTTGCGGATGCCATGGTGGACTCCGATGTGGTCTGCATAAATGATGGTAGGCCGACTAGAAGGGCAATGAGGCCTGGCGATGCAGACACAGCTATTGACTTAGCACTTGTCTCCCAGTCATCAGTCCTTGATGTAAAGTGGACTGTTTTGAATGACCATGGAAGTGATCACTTGCCATGCTCAGTCCTGATCTCTAAAGCCAGGAAAGTTAAGGCTGGGAGAGCGCGCAAGACCTTCCGGTATGAGTGGACCGATAGCCTTCTTGAACGCCTCAGACAGCGGGCTTGCAACAGGAAGTTATAACTCCTTTTTTGCAGCCCCCATGGTGGACCCCAGAAGTAGACCAGGCTTGGAAAGCAAAGAGAGCTGCAGTGAAGCAGCTAAGGAAAGTGCGACAGACACCCCGAAGCTCACGAGAGGAAGTGGACACCGCAGAAAATGTCAAGAAAGACAAGGTGGAGGTCCTCAAGCACTGTGCTGCAGAGGCCAAAAACGCAAAATGGGAATGTTTCATGAAGGAGATTGGAGGTGATAAAACACTGCGAAAATTCTGGAAACTGCACAGACAAATGCAAAGAAAAGATCGGCCTATGACAGTGGGAACAATTGATAGAGATGATGGTGTGCGCGTGACAACAGACAAAGAGAAAGGGGAGGCGTTTCTCCAGATATTTTTAGAGCAGACCAATCATAATGATGCGGACACCAGAGATGCAGTTAGAGAGGAATTGTCTGGCACCATGAAGAATATGCATTATGAAGACATCATACGGGTTGAAGATGTTAAACATATTTTGAAAAAGGCAAACGACACGGCACCAGGGCCCGATGGGGTTAGGTATGGCCACATGAAGGCTTTGAACGATGCCGACCTGAAGGAAATGACCGATTGCTTTAACCAGAGCATTAGGACAGCATCAGTACCGCAGGATTGGGTGCACAGCTATCTCATCCCTCTCCCAAAACCATTCAAGGATCATTCAACGCTTAGTGGCTTTAGGATCATCACCCTTCAAAATACATTTGGGAAGGTTCTAGGGAAGATAGTCGCTGTCAAGCTGCAAGAGTTCTTGGAAAGTGGGAAGCTTCTTCCAAGAGGCCTGGGGAGCTACAGGCCGGGAAAAGATACCTGGTCAAATGCAGCCACTTTTGCCTTTGATGTTTATGAGGGGTTCCAGAGTAGACAGGAAACGATGGCGGTAGCGCTTGATCTCGAGGATGCATACAATAGAGTTCGATATGATATTTTGATGACCGTACTGATGGAGAAGGGGGTCAATCCCTGGTTGGTGAACTGGATAGCAGCCGTCCTACATTCTCGCCGGGTTGCTCTCCGTCTGGGTGCATGGACCTCAGAGCCACATATTTTAACCCCGGGACTGCCACAGGGATCAGCAATCTCACCGGTGCTCTTTAATGTGTATACGAGCAAGATTGCAAACCTAGAAGCACCAGGGGTTGGAAGGATACTAACATTTGCAGATGATATTCTTGCATATAGGCAGGGGAGAGATAGGGAGCAAACAGCCCAGGAGCTACAGGCAACAGTAGACAATGTGATTGACTGGTGCACTGAAATGAGTGCTGTCATCCACCCAGAAAAGGCAGCTGTTTTGTGGTGCTCTCTGGACAACAGGATTGTGAAATCTGATGTCCCAAGCCTCACGATAGATGGTAGAAGCGTCAACAGAGAGAACAAACTGAAGTATCTGGGAATCACATTTGACAGAAGCCCGTCCTTCAAGGACCATGTGGAGACGGTTGTGACAAGGTCTCAAAAGGGACTCAATGCACTTAAAACTATGGCTGCAATGGACACAGAGCAGAGAATGCTTTTCACACTATACCAGCACTTGATCCTCTCAGTGATTGATTATGGACTAGGACTGCTCACTGTCTCAAAGAGTCAGCTGGTGAAATTAGAGCGCATACAGAACGAAGCGATGCGAGTCATTCTGGGATGCACCAGACACACCCCAGTTGTGTGTATGTGTTACATCCTTGGTTTGCCGTCTGTTGAAGGTAGGCTCAAGGTGATGCAGGCGAAGGCATATCTCAGAGTAGCTGCAGACACAGATCACCCGTTGCATGAGGCGCTGGACGCCGTTAAGGGTCAGCGACTGATAAGAGGGAAATCATGGATGGCTCAGGCGGAGGATACGATCAGGCAGGTGTGCCCCTTGGAGAACATTAGGAGAGGAGAAGAGTGGGTCAGAGTGTCAGCGGAGCAGTCAGACTTGTGCAGAGTTATAATCACATTGAGCCGGGAGTGCAGGGAGTGGCCAGCAGGGGCCACGGAAGTGGAAATCCAGCAACTAATTCAGGATAATGCTCGCTCAGGTGATGTGATTATCTACACAGATGGGTCGGTGTTGAGAGGTAGGAGAAGTGCCTGGGGGTTCTTAGCAAAAGCCAATGGTCGACGTTTGGTGCAGGAGAGCCTGGCATATGATACCACAACATCTAGCTTAAGAATGGAGGTGGAGGCAGTCAGTGCAGCTTTCCGCTGGATGGAGAATACGACACACACACACACATGATTATTGTAACTGACTCAGAAAGCATGCTGAGTAGGGTGAAGACAGGCAAGCTTCGTGCAGAGTGGCTTGCTTCGCTTCGGAAGTCACGGGTGACAAGTATCGTTTGGATCTTTTCTCCGGGGCATGCTGGTGTGCTGGGGAATGAACAGGCGGACAGATTCGCTGGCTCTGCAGAACTTGGTGGAGTATTGATGCATGACAAAGCAGATGTGGTTGTGACCTTGTGGGAGCATGTGTACACCTCGGAGGAGCAAATGGATCACCATGGTCTGGCAAGAATGCGACAGCGAGGGGTGACGAGGGGATCTGGCCGACGATCAACGCTCAGAGGAAAGGCGAGACGGACATATAATCAGATTGCTACTGGTACTATTAGTGTTGGAACTCTTCGCTGGCTGCTGAGGATTGGGACGGAGCGCTTATGGGAATGCCCCGAATGCTGTGATGTCGGTTCCTAAATCAATCAATCAATCAATCAATCAATCAATCAATCATCAGTAAAGTTCATGTAACATAATAGGTAAATACAAAACTTGGACGGACAATATTTTCAAACACTGCACAGTCGTTAAAAATACACCCTGTATAACATTCGTTAATGTATAATACCCTGGCAGTATTTGAATATCCAGGATGATGAACATTAAGGGAGAACGTATTGTCTTAAATACAGCTAATTAAAAAAAATATTTACTGTCTTTTTTATGATGGCAACATGCGCCCTGGTTACATGAAGAAGAAACAGACGAAGAAGAAGGAGGAAGAGGAAGAAGAAGAGGAAGAAGAAGAGGAAGGAGAAAAAGGAGTAGGAGGAGGAGGATGAGGAAAAGAAAGAAGAAGACAGAAGAGAAGAAGGAGGAAAGAAGAAGAAGGAGGAGGAGGGAAGAGATAAAGGAAAACGAGGAGGAGAAAGAAGAGGAAGAAAAGCTAAGGTGTTCTTTTTCAGTGATTGCGAAATAGTCCATAACTCATACCCGCGTGTTACCTCGGGCAGCGCTCATCTTCTAAAATTGTTTTTACTCATTTGCTTACTGGTGTCCATAGGCTCTCCATAAGTGTTATGACCTTCTCTGGGTATTAAAAATACATTTTCCTCACGTAGATCGGATATTAGCAGAAAATGATTATGCGTATTTTCCTAACGCGAAAATGTGTGGCAAAAAGCCTAGCCCAGCAAGGACACTTAAGATGAAATCTTCAATGTAGTTATCTAATGAAGCAATGAATTATAATAACCTGAAATCCCATGCACCTAATTTTAAAACCACATCTCAAGTGATTGCAATCAGAGGTGCATTGTCACAGTGAGTGCTCAAACATGTATGATCGCGTGTGACTAGCCGCACACGCTGCGACACTGCACACGCGTCGGTTTTTCTTACTGGTCACCGACAAGCTCGCATCAATCAACACCATTGTTTGTGTCTTGTTCAAGCTGCAGTTATCAGTGATCGAAGGCGGTGACGCAACAAATGGAGTTTGCCCGTTGAAAATATTCACTGTTTGCAACACTTTGAGATGAATCCACGGGAATTGGTGGCACTTGAAGAAGTAGAGGTTACAGGACACACTAGACAATGTAAAATTGAAAGCTCTAGTGGCCAAAACTTGTGTCCGACCTGCTAAATGACGATAGCACCGCTCTGATGGAAACACTTTTGTCAGCTTTCAATGTACATCTAGTTAACTCTGCAGATCGCCTCTCTCCTGACGACGTGCAGAACAATTTCTCGACCTCTTGCTATAACTCCCGCCTCATCCATCTCTTGCCTTAGGTGTCTTTACTGTTCTAAATCCAGCTTTGTCTTGGTCAACCCCAGCCTCTTCTTCCGGGAACAATGCCTTCCATCACTGTTCTTTCCAAGCCACTTTTAGTGCCAAGCCAATATGGCCAAAGTATTTAGTTTCCGAGGCAAAGATTGAATCACCAAAAAACGTGAAGTAGATTGTGAGCTTTACTAAAACACAATTACAAGAAAGAAATTTGACGTTGCGGCCAAAGCCTTCGTCAGCACAGAACAAACAAACACAAACCGACACAAAACTACATGAAAAACACTACATGACAATATTAAGGGTACTTACCTGAATCTGTATCCTAGCTTGGAGTGTACAAATGAAGTCTGCCGTTGAAAATGTTCACTGTTTGCAACACTTTGAGATGAATCCACGGGAATTGGTGGCACTTGCAGAAGTAGAGATTACAGGACACACTAGACAATATAAAATTGAAAGCTCTAGTGGCCAAAACTTGTGACATGAGTTGACTACATGACAATGCTTGCAGTTTCCGAGACACGGTACTGTTTATGAATACGTTTTCTTCCATGCTAAGAATTTGTAGAATTTTAGTAGTTTTCTTCTGCTTGTTCCACGATATTCTAAAAACTGTTGATGTCAACACCATTCAAGTTTCTACACCAACAACAGAAAGCAGTGATGACAGTATCGATGAACTGTATAATGATGTGAATAACGCCTTCAAGAAGTGCAAATACTTAGAATTAAATATAATGGGTTACTGTAATGCTACAGTTGGAAGTCAATTAAATGGATGCACAGTAGGCAAGTATGAATTAGGGAACATATTGAAAGAGGTTGCAGACTTGTACAGTGGGGGAAAATAGCGTGATATGATTATTGGAAACACCTGGTATCAAAAACATTCAAGGAGGTTATAGACATGGAGGAGTCCCGACAAAAAACAAATCTAAAAAAAAAAATAAAAAATATTGATAACACCCTTATCAACAGATTTCGAAATATATTAAAAGTCGTAAAAACTATACCAAATGCAGACTGCTATAGCGAGCATAGATTTGTTATAGGCAATATACATACAAATTAAAGAAGATCAAATATACACAGCCGGCTCTGTTGGAAAGGTGTTAACGGACGCAGTTCGCAAAGCCGCATACCACGTTCGAAACACAACTGCGGCGATTTGGCAGCAAACTGCCTTGCGTTGGTTTTATAAAATGGTATGAGTGACGGTCGTTCGAACGCCTGGTCGCGAATTTTCGTGGATCAATTGTTGCACCTCCCATTCAGTGCAGCCTGCCAGCCAATCTCTGCATTCCCGACACAGTGTTATTATGACCCTGCACAGATCTGACTTTTCCACCTGCATTCTGACCCACTCCAGATATAACATAGATATAACGAGAGAGTTAAAGTTAGCTGCACATCCTTCACAGGAAGTAACAGTCAACTCCAGCATTTTGTTTGGCTGTTAGTGATTCCTGGTCAAGTTTACGTTCAGTAGTTTACGACTGCATTCTAAACGACCGGCACCTATGCCATTTCATAAAAAAATCAACGCAAAGCGGTCTGCTGCGGGTAAGCGCGATTACGAACTGCGCCCATAACTCCTTCACCACGGAGCAGGCATAACGAGAGAAGTCAGACAAAAATGTATTTCGTCTCTTTGTTTATCTTATTCACAGAAAAGATCTGTGCAACAATTACAGGAGCTACCAGAATAACAGATCGATGCAGGATCTGCTAATAACGTTGAGGATAACGATGATGCATTATTTCTAGCAGAAACAGAACAAGATCTCAAGGATTTGTGAAAGATGTAAATAAAAGCTGTGAATACGGATCGGATATCAATATAATGAAGACACAGACGAGGGTAATAGACAAGACAGCAGAAAACCAACAATCCGACATATAAATACAGGTGAGGAGATGATATTCATGATATTCACATCTCAGAAAGTAAATCCTGGACACGTGATAGCCGCCAATGGTAGGAGAGTGAAGCTGGAATCACGAACAGAATATTAATGCTAAAATTGTATTCTAGACTATGCTAACGCTTATTTCTGTGGTCGATACAGAGTGATCAAGTTCTACGCATAAACTGCATAGATCTGTAGTCTGAAGTCATGGACTGTGTACACATAGGTTTAAATTAAGAAATTAATTCCGTGTAAATGTATTTACATTGTTTATATTTTTTCGTTCCCTCGCTTTGAAATCAAGCGTAGTCCACGGAGGACTGATTATTGCATGCTACTAGCTTTCCACATTACTAGTGTCCCTCGCCATCAGGTGAACACACTCCTTTAGAGGTAACATTGTAAAATGGGACTAATATTATGGACAGACAAAATGACAAATAAGTCATAAACAGAATGGGAATGAAGAGATAATCGCAGTATGGAATCAAAGTTGGATAAATAAAATATTGTGGGCATATGATGAAACATTTAAAAAAAGCAAATGGTACTTTTACACGTATCTAGGTGTAATGCGTATATGGTGCTAGTCTCGTATTTATTGTGACCATTCTGCACCCGAATATGATGTGGTAGGCCTATATGCCAAGCCGACCGCCTTTACTTTCAGGGATAATTTCCTGGTACCCACATAAGGCTGAGTTCCCGGTCAATTGTAAATATCTGCCTCGTAGCGAATTCAAATCCATGTCTACCGAGTAGACAGGCATGTGTGCTGCCACTGCACTACCGCGGCTGCCTCTTAAGATTGTACTCAGCCGAAGCAGAAATTTACAATGACAGGAAAGACACTTGTACCTATCAATGGACTTTCTCACCCAGGGCAATAAATAAGAGATGATGGCCGTTGCGAGACACAAATAAGAAAGAGAATAGGAGTGGCTAAAACACCACTGTTTAACACTGTACAACAGCTTCTCAGATCTAAACAGATCAGCTAGGAATTAAAATGAAGAGGCTTGAAGTGTTACATTTACTCTACGTTACTGTATGATGCAGAAATAAGGGCAACGTATATACAATGTAAAATTGAAGCTTTCTAAATGTAGTTATATAGATAAATAGGGCTCATATCATGGCACAAGAAGAAAACACACAGGCATTTAAAACCATATATCTCGAACTCAGGAAAACATTGCTGACTGAGATAAGGGTAAAACATTGCTGACTGAGATCAGGGTAAAACATTGCTGACTGAGATCAGGGTAAAATATTGCTGATTGAGATCAGGGTAAAACATTGCTGACTGAGATCAGGGTAAAACATTGCTGACTGAGATCAGGGTAAAATATTGCTGATTGAGATCAGGGTAAAACATTGCTGACTGAGATCAGGGTAAAACATTGCTGATTGAGATGTGGGTAAAACATTGCTGACTGAGATCAGGGTAAAATATTGCTGACTGAGATCAGGGTAAAACATTGCTGATTGAGATCAGGGTAAAACATTGCTGATTGAGATCAGGGTAAAACATTGCTGATTGAGATGTGGGTAAAACATTGCTGACTGAGATCAGGGTAAAATATTGCTGACTGAGATCAGGGTAAAACATTGCTGATTGAGATGTGGGTAAAACATTGCTGACTGAGATCAGGGTAAAACATTGCTGATTGAGATCAGGGTAAAACATTGCTGATTGAGATGTGGGTAAAATATTGCTGACTGAGATCAGGGTAAAACATTGCTGACTGAGATCAGGGTAAAATATTGCTGACTGAGATCAGGGTAAAATATTGCTGACTGAGATCAGGGTAAAACATTGCTGATTGAGATCAGGGTAAAACATTGCTGATTGAGATCAGGGTAAAACATTGCTGACTGAGATCAGGGTAAAATATTGCTGACTGAGATCAGGGTAAAACATTGCTGACTGAGATCAGGGTAAAATATTGCTGACTGAGATCAGGGTAAAATATTGCTGACTGAGATCAGAGTAAAACATTGCTGATTGAGATAAGGGTAAAACATTGCTGATTGAGATCAGGGTAAAACATTGCTGACTGAGATCAGGGTAAAATATTGCTGACTGAGATCAGGGTAAAATATTGCTGATTTAGATCAGGATAAAACATTGCTGAGATAAGGGTAAAACATTGCTGACTTGAGATCAGGGATAAACATTGCTGACTAGATCAGGGTAAAACATTGCTGAGATCAGGGTAAAACATTGCTGACTGAGATAAGGGTAAAACTATTGCTGACTGAGATAAGGGTAAAACATTGCTGACTGAGATCAGGGTAAAACATTGCTGACTGAGATAAGGGTAAAATATTGGTGACTGAGATAAGGGTAAAATATTCGCTGACTGAGATCAGGGTAAAACATTGCTGACTTGAGATCAGGGTAAAACATTGCTGACTGAGATCAGGTAAAATATTAGCTGACTGAGATCAGGGTAAAACATTGCCTGACTGAGATAAGGGTAAAACATTGCTGACTGAGATCAGGGTAAAATATTGCTGATTAGATCAGGGTAAAACATTGCTGACTGAGATAAGGGTAAAATATTGCTGACTTAGATCAGGATAAAATATTGCTGAGATAAGGGTAAAATTTTGCTGACTGAGATAAAGGTAAAACATTGCTGACTGAGATAAGGGTAAAACATCGCCTACTGAGATAAGGGTAAAACATTGCTGACTGAGATCACAGTAAAATATTGGTGGCTGAGATAAGGGTAAAACATCGCCTACTGAGATAAGGGTAAAACATTGCTGACTGAGATAAGGGTAAAACATTGCTGACTGAGATAAGGGTAAAACATTGCTGACTGAGATAAGGGTAAAACATCGCCTACTGAGATAAGGGTAAAACATTGCTGACTGAGATAAGGGTAAAATATTGCTGACTGAGATAAGGGTAAAATATTGCTGACTGAGATCACAGTAAAACATTGCTGACTGAGATCACAGTAAAATATTGCTGACTGAGATAAGGGTAAAACATCGCCTACTGAGATAAGGGTAAAACATTGCTGACTGAGATAAGGGTAAAATATTGCTGACTGAGAAAAGGGTAAAACATTGCTGACTGAGATAAGGGTAAAACATCGCCTACTGAGATAAGGGTAAAACATTGCTGACTGAGATAAGGGTAAAACATTGCTGAGATCAGGGTAAAACATTGCTGACTGAGATAAGGGTAAAATATTGCTGACCGAGATAAGGGTAAAATATTGCTGACTGAGATAAGGGTAAAATATTGCTGACTGAGATAAAGGTAAAACATTGCTGACTGAGATAAGGGTAAAAAATCGCCTACTGAGATAAGGGTAAAACATTGCTGACTGAGATCACAGTAAAATATTGGTGGCTGAGATAAGGGTAAAACATCGCCTACTGAGATAAGGGTAAAACATTGCTGACTGAGATAAGGGTAAAACATTGCTGACTGAGATAAGGGTATAACATCGCCTACTGAGATAAGGGTAAAACATTGCTGACTGAGATAAGGGTAAAATATTGCTGACTGAGATAAGGGTAAAATATTGCTGACTGAGATCACAGTAAAACATTGCTGACTGAGATCACAGTAAAATATTGCTGACTGAGATAAGGGTAAAACATCGCCTACTGAGATAAGGGTAAAACATTGCTGACTGAGATCAGGGTAAAATATTGCTGACTGAGAAAAGGGTAAAACATTGCTGACTGAGATAGGGTAAAACATCGCTATCTGAGATAAGGGTAAAACATTGCTGACTGAGATAAGGGTAAAACATCGCCTACTGAGATCAGGGTAAAACATTGCTGACTGAGATAAGGGTAAAACATTGCTGACTGAGATAAGGGTAAAACATTGCTGACTGAGATAAGGGTAAAACATTGCTGACTGAGATAAGGGTAAAACATTGCTGACTGAGATAAGGGTAAAACATTGCTGACTTGAGATAAGGGTAAAACATCGCTGAGTGAGATAAGGGGGTAAAACATTGCTGACTGAGATAGGGGGTAAAACATTGCTGACTGAGATCAGGGTAAAACATTGCGACTGAGATCAGGTAAAACATTGCTGACTGAGATAAGGGTAAAACATTGCTGACTGAGATAAGGGTAAAACATTGCTGACTGAGATAAGGGTAAAACATTGCTGACTGAGATCTGGGTAAAACATTGCTGACTGAGATAAGGGTAAAACATCGCCTACTGAGATAAGGGTAAAACATCGCCTACTGAGATAAGGGTAAAACATTGCTGACTGAGATAAGGGTAAAACATCGCCTACTGAGATCAGGGTAAAACATTGCTGACTGAGATAAGGGTAAAACATTGCTGACTGAGATAAGGGTAAAACATTGCTGACTGAGATCACAGTAAAATATTGCTGATTGAGATAAGGGTAAAACATCGCCTACTGAGATAAGGGTAAAACATTGCTGACTGAGATCAGGGTAAAACATTGCTGAGATCAGGGAAAACATTGCTGAGATAAGGGTAAAACATTGCTGACTGAGATAAGGGTAAAACATTGCTGACTGAGATCAGGGTAAAACATTGCTGATTTAGATCAGAGTAAAACATTGCTGACTGAGATCACAGTAAAATATTGCTGATTGAGATAAGGGTAAAACATCGCCTACTGAGATAAGGGTAAAACATTGCTGACTGAGATCAGGGTAAAACATTGCTGAGATCAGGGTAAAACATTGCTGAGATCACAGTAAAATATTGCTGACTGAGATAAGGGTAAAAAATTGCTGAGATCAGGGTAAAACATTGCTGATTTAGATCAGAGTAAAACATTGCTGACTGAGATCAGGGTAAAACATCGCCTACTGAGATAAGGGTAAAACATTGGTGGCTGAAATCAGGGTAAAACATTGCTGAGATCAGGGTAAAACATTGCTGAGATCAGGGTAAAACATTGCTGAGATCAGGGTAAAACATTGCTGAGATCAGGGTAAAACATTGCTGACTGAGATCAGAGTAAAACATTGCTGATTTAGATCAGAGTAAAACATTGCTGACTGAGATCAGGGTAAAACATTGCTGACTGAGATCTGGGTAAATCATTGCTGATTGAGATCAGGGTACAACATTGCTGACTGAGATCTGGGTAAAACATTGCTGATTGAGATCAGGGTAAAACATTGCTGATTGAGATCTGGATAAAACATTGCTGACTGAGATCAGGGTAAAACATTGCTGACTGAGATCTGGGTAAAACATTGCTGACTGAGATCTGGGTAAAACATTGCTGACTGAGATCAGGGTAAAACATTGCTGACTGAGATCTGGGTAAAACATTGCTGACTGAGATCAGGGTAAAACATTGCTGACTGAGATCAGGGTAAAACATTGCTGACTGAGATCAGGGTAAAACATTGCTGATTGAGATCTGGATAAAACATTGCTGACTGAGATCAGGGTAAAACATTGCTGACTGAGATCTGGGTAAAACATTGCTGATTGAGATCAGGGTAAAACATTGCTGATTGAGATCTGGATAAAACATTGCTGATTGAGATCTGGATAAAACATTGCTGATTGAGATCTGGATAAAACATTGCTGACTGAGATCAGGGTAAAACATTGCTGACTGTGATCAGGGTAAAACATTGCTGATTGAGATCTGGGTAAAACATTGCTGACTGAGATCAGGGTAAAACATTGCTGATTGAGATCTGGGTAAAACATTGCTGATTGAGATCTGGGTAAAACATTGCTGACTGAGATCAGGGTAAAACATTGCTGATTGAGATCAGGGTAAAACATTGCTGACTGAGATCTGGGTAAAACATTGCTGACTGAGATCAGGGTAAAACATTGCTGATTGAGATCTGGGTAAAACATTGCTGACTGAGATCAGGGTAAAACATTGCTGACTGAGATCAGGGTAAAACATTGCTGATTGAGATCAGGGTACAACATTGCTGATTGAGATCTGGATAAAACATTGCTGACTGAGATCAGGGTAAAACATTGCTGATTGAGATCAGGGTAAAACATTGCTGACTGAGATCAGGGTAAAACATTGCTGACTGAGATATGGGTAAAACATTGCTGACTGAGATCTGGGTAAAACATTGCTGACTGAGATCAGGGTAAAACATTGCTGACTGAGATCTGGGTAAAACATTGCTGACTGAGATCTGGGTAAAACATTGCTGACTGAGATCTGGGTAAAACATTGCTGACTGAGATCAGGGTAAACATTGCTGACTGAGATCTGGGTAAAACATTGCTGACTGAGATCTGGGTAAAACATTGCTGACTGAGAATCCGGGTAAAACATTGCTGACTGAGATCAGGGTAAAACATTGCTGACTGAGATCTGGGTAAAACATTGCTGACTGAGATCTGGGTAAAACATTGCTGACTGAGATCTGGGTAAAACATTGCTGACTGAGATCAGGGTAAAACATTGCTGACTGAGATCTGGGTAAAACATTGCTGACTGAGATCTGGGTAAAACATTGCTGACTGAGATCTGGGTAAAACATTGCTGACTGAGATCTGGGTAAAACATTGCTGACTGAGATCTGGGTAAAACATTGCTGACAGAGATCTGGGTAAAACATTGCTGACTGAGATCAGGGTAAAACATTGCTGACTGAGATCAGGGTAAAACATTGCTGACTGAGATCAGGGTAAAACATTGCTGACTGAGATCAGGGTAAAACATTGCTGACTGAGATCTGGGTAAAACATTGCTGACTGAGATCAGGGTAAAACATTGCTGACTGAGATCAGGGTAAAACATTGCTGACTGAGATCAGGGTAAAACATTGCTGACTGAGATCAGGGTAAAACATTGCTGACTGAGATCAGGGTAAAACATTGCTGACTGAGATCAGGGTAAAACATTGCTGACTGAGATCAGGGTAAAACATTGCTGACTGAGATCAGGGTAAAACATTGCTGATTGAGATCAGGGTAAAACATTGCTGACTGAGATCTGGGTAAGACATTGCTGATTGAGATCAGTGTAAAACATTGCTGATTGAGATCAGGGTAAAACATTGCTGACTGAGATCAGGGTAAAACATTGCTGACTGAGATCAGGGTAAAACATTGCTGACTGAGATGTGGGTAAAACATTGCTGACTGAGATATGGGTAAAACATTGCTGACTGAGATCTGGGTAAAACATTGCTGACTGAGATCTGGGTAAAACATTGCTGACTGAGATCTGGGTAAAACATTGCTGACTGAGATCAGGGTAAACCATCGCCTACTGAGATAAGGGTAAAACATCGCCTACTGAGATAAGGGTAAAACATTGCTGACTGAGATAAGGGTAAAACATCGCCTACTGAGATAAGGGTAAAACATTGCTGACTGAGATAAGGGTAAATCATTGCTGACTGAGATAAGGGTAAAACATTGCTGACTGAGATCACAGTAAAATATTGCTGACTGAGATAAGGGTAAAACATCGCCTACTGAGATAAGGGTAAAACATTGCTGACTGAGATCAGGGTAAAACATTGCTGAGATCAGGGTAAAACATTGCTGAGATCAGGGTAAAACATTGCTGAGATAAGGGTAAAACATTGCTGACTGAGATAAGGGTAAAACATTGCTGACTGAGATCACAGTACAATATTGCTGACTGAGATAAGGGTAAAACATTGCTGACTGAGATCAGGGTAAAACATTGCTGATTTAGATCAGAGTAAAACATTGCTGACTGAGATCAGGGTAAAACATCGCCTACTGAGATAAGGGTAAAACATTGGTGGCTGAGATCAGGGTAAAACATTGCTGACTGAAATCAGGGTAAAACGGAAACGGAAAAACGGACTTCCGGTTTCAAGATGGCGACGGACGGTCGTGTTGTTTTGTGTTCGTTAACTTTTTCGCGACGGGGATGGATTTATTCATCTCTGGCGTGTAATTGGTGTGCCAGGATGTAAAACCAGGAGTTTCTACTCAAGATCTGCGCGGGTGCTACGGAGTTCGTGCATCGAGCGAAGCCATCCGTGAGTGAATTTTCAGCAGCGTGTGTGGTTCAAATCAGTCTGTGTTTACGTTTTTTCAACATGGCGGAACAACGTGTGTTTTCCGATGGGCCAGCAGTCAACATACCGAAGCGGCGTGGTAGCCGCGCAGGGAAAAAGAAACAAGGTAAGCGCGGAGGTTTGAGGCGTTTTAGACTCAAGTGTCACCGTCTAGGACTCAGGAACATCCGTATTCTATATTGGAACTGTGCCAGTGTAAAACAACGGGGCTCTATTTTAGAAACCCTAGTTTACAGGAACGACATTGTAGCACTCCAGGAGACGAGACTGGGCGATCAGCTACTCCGAATTGCCGGCTTCAAATGTTTCTACAACAGACGACATCTGGGAACGGCGATTCTCGTTCGCGACAGCATGGTGGCGTCAGAGCTAGACATGTCCAGTTGGGACAGTGACGATATACAAATACAGGCGTTGAGAGTTCATTCCAGTATACCATTCGTGTTGGTTAATGTTTATGCCCGCAATGCGAGTATGGACGCCCAGAAGTGGCAGTGCTTAAGTGGCATATTAGGCCACGAGAGAAATGTTATTTTCTGTGGTGACTTCAACGCTAAGGCAGAGCATGGGGAAACACTTCCTCCAATACACAAGGGGAGGAGCTCGAGACTGCACTGGAAACCATCGACCTGGTTTGTATTAACAGTGGCTGTGTCACCAGGACAGCAAGCCGTCCAGGCGATGAGGACAGTGCTATTGATCTGGCGCTAGTTTCACCTTCACTCACTACAGTGTGTAGATGGGGTGTCCTAGGACACCATGGCAGCGACCACCACCCGTGCAGCATATTGGTGGAGAAAGGCAGAACCAGGCAGCACAAGCTAAAGGTAAAGACGTTCCAGTATGACAGTACAGGGCAAGATGTGGTGAGTAAAATAAGACGTGACAAGCGCAGAACGTTTCAGGGCAGGAAAAAAAGCTGGGAGCAGCCACCGTGGTGGAGTTTCGAGGTGGAGAAGGCTTGGGTGGATAAGCGTAGTGCTGTAAGGAGATGGCAAAATGCCAAGAAGAACAGAGCTGGTCATCCTAGTCCCTGCTTGCACTTAGAAAGAGAGATGCACACAAAAGTAAGCTATTTCAAAAAACTGGTCAAGGTGGTTAAAAGCGAAAAATGGGCAGAGGTGTGTCAAAGAGTAAGCACAGACAAGTCACTGAAATTGTTCTGGCGACTACATAAAAGCATGAGTGGTGTAGTCAAGAATAAGAGCATTTCAGACTTCCAAGGTGCTGACCTCACCTGGCAGAGGACTGACGAGGACAAGGGCAAAGCCCTCTTTGAACGCTACCTTGAGCAGGGCAACCAGACAGACATGGGAGGCCGAAATCTGGCCAAGGAGGTCACCTCAGACAGATGCAAGGCCCAGAACACTTCGGAGGAAGACACAGTGACAGTGAAAGAAATCAAGGCTGTGCTTCGACGATCAAAAAACAGTGCTCCAGGTCCTGATGGCATAAGATACGACGACATAAATAGGTGTACCGACAATGAGCTAGAGAAACTAGCAGACATGTACAACAACAGTATAGGGAGTGCTAGCATCAAGGAGGAATGGTTACACAGCTATCTGATTCCCTTGCCGAAGCCTGACAAAGACCACAAAAAAATTCAGGGATATCGAATTATAACCATGCAGAATACAATAGGCAAGCTGCTGGAGAAGGTAATTGCCAGGAAAATATCAAGCCAACTAGAGAGGCAAGGTGTTTTCCCACCTACCCTGGGTGGGTACCGTCCAAAAAGAGAAACCTGGACCAATGCAGCAGTCTTTGCCCATGATGTCTATGAAGGTTTCCACTCAGGCACTGAAACCGTTGCTGCAGCGATTGATCTTGAGGACGCATACAACAGAGTACCACTGGATTTTTTAATGTTTCAGCTTCTTGAACTAAACGTAAGTCCATTCCTCCTTAGTTGGATCGCTGCAGCCCTCTACCAACGGAAAGTAGTTTTTAGATGTGGCAGTTGGACTTCGGAACCAACAACAATATATCCTGGCCTACCACAGGGATCACCATTATCTCCGGTACTGTTCAACGCCTACACAGTGAGAATCACCAGTGAGCAGATCACTGGACCTGGCAGGACATTGTCGTATGCCGATGATGTTTTAGTGTATCGTCAGGGTAAGGATAGAGAGGAGGTTGCTGTGGAACTACAAACCGAACTCAATCGCATAAGTACTTGGTGTGATGAAGCTGGGGCAATGGTCAACCCAACAAAGGCAACAGTGACTTGGTTCTCGTTGAATAATCATATTGTCAACAATCCAACACCAACTGTAATGCTGTGTTCAGAGACGGTGGAAAGAACGCAGGCAATGAATTACCTGGGGATACGGTTTGATCGAAGCCTTGCTTATAATGTGCACATAGACCAGGTGATAACAAAGGCCAAGCGGGGTTTGGCAGCGATGCGGGTGATGGCGGCAGCAAACTGTGAGCAGCGCCATCTATGTCTTCTGTACGAGGGGCTGGTCATGTCTGTTTTGGAGTATGCAATGGCAATCCTGACTCTCAGCCATAAGCAGATAGAAAGGATGGAAAGGATACAGAATGAAGCTATGCGCATTATTCTTGGATGTACAAGAGATACAGCATGCAGGGCGATGCGCTACCTTCTTGATTTTCCAACCATTGAAGAGAGAATACAAGTTTGCAGGGCACGCGCCTACCTCAGAATTAACGCAAACACACAACATCCACTGCATAGTGAAATTAGGAAGGTGAAGGGCAGCAGGTTAAAAAGAGGACGGTCGTGGATGGGTCAAGCCGAAGACATTCTTCAACAGGTGTGTTCACTTGAGGACTTAGAACCTGGCGAGGAGTGGGTGCAAGTGCCAACAGACTTCTGCACATCCTTTTCAGTTTGCATCCAACTAGATAGAAAATGCAGACAAGAAAATCCGGCTGCTGTTGAGGCTGAAGTACAAGCGTTGATTTTCGAGAATTCGCTAGACGGTGACGCGGTCATCTACACAGATGGGTCGGTCGTCCGACATGTGAGAAGCTCATGGGCCTTTACAGCTCGGGCCGGAGGGAGAATTGTGAAGGAGGACTCTGGTGCTTTCACTGAAACCACAAGTAGCCTGACCATGGAAGTCATGGCAGTAAGTAAAGCAATAACATGGCTCGAGACACAGACATTCACTAGGGCTTGTTTCCTTAGCGACTCAATGAACATGATCAAGAGGATAGAGGAGGGGTCGATCCGAAGAGAATGGTTGCTGCCTCTGAAGCGGTCTCGGCTGGCAAAGATTAGTTTCATCTTCGTGCCAGGTCATGCGGGAGTACAAGGAAATGAGCGGGCTGACAAGCTCGCAGGTGAGGCTACTGTGGAGGGCGGACGCGCCATGGACCAGGCTGACATTCTGAATGCTCTACGAGAAGTGAGACTTTTGCGAGAACCAAGTGATGACTGTGAATCTACAACAATGACCAGACTGCGGGAGCAGCAAATTAAAAGAGGGGTGGCCAAACAAGAACACTACGCAGGAAGCCAAAGAAGATTGATAAACCAACACAGAACTGGCGTCGTTAGCCGCTACACGCTGCGGGATTTGCTGAGGAGGGGATCCGAGCACTTATGGACTGAATGGTTCGATGTGCAACGAGGATGATCTGTCGACTAACTAACTAACTAACTAATCAGGGTAAAACATTGCTGAGATCAGGGTAAAACATTGCTGAGATCAGGGTAAAACATTGCTGAGATCAGGGTAAAACATTGCTGAGATCAGGGTAAAACATTGCTGAGATCAGAGTAAAACATTGCTGAGATCAGAGTAAAACATTGCTGACTGAGATCAGGGTAAAACATTGCTGACTGAGATCTGGGTAAATCATTGCTGATTGAGATCAGGGTAAAACATTGCTGACTGAGATCTGGGTAAAACATTGCTGATTGAGATCAGGGTAAACCATTGCTGATTGAGATCTGGATAAAACATTGCTGACTGAGATCAGGGTAAAACATTGCTGATTGAGATCAGGGTAAAACATTGCTGATTGAGATCTGGGTAAAACATTGCTGACTGAGATCAGGGTAAAACATTGCTGACTGAGATCTGGGTAAAACATTGCTGATTGAGATCAGGGTAAAACATTGCTGATTGAGATCTGGATAAAACATTGCTGATTGAGATCTGGATAAAACATTGCTGATTGAGATCTGGATAAAACATTGCTGACTTAGATCAGGGTAAAACATTGCTGACTGAGATCAGGGTAAAACATTGCTGATTGAGATCTGGGTAAAACATTGCTGACTGAGATCAGGGTAAAACATTGCTGATTGAGATCAGGGTAAAACATTGCTGATTGAGATCTGGGTAAAACATTGCTGACTGAGATCAGGGTAAAACAATGCTGACTGAGATCAGGGTAAAACATTGCTGACTGAGATCAGGGTAAAACATTGGTGACTGAGATCAGGGTAAAACATTGCTGATTGAGATCTGGGTAAAACATTGCTGACTGAGATCTGGGTAAAACATTGCTGACTGAGATCAGAGTAAAACATTGCTGATTGAGATCAGGGTAAAACATTGCTGACTGAGATGTGGGTAAAACATTGCTGATTGAGATCAGGGTAAAACATTGCTGATTGAGATCAGAGTACAACATTGCTGATTGAGATCTGGATAAAACATTGCTGACTGAGATCAGGGTAAAACATTGCTGATTGAGATCAGGGTACAACATTGCTGATTGAGATCTGGATAAAACATTGCTGACTGAGATCAGGGTAAAACATTGCTGATTGAGATCAGGGTAAAACATTGCTGACTGAGATCAGGGTAAAACATTGCTGACTGAGATCTGGGTAAAACATTGCTGACTGAGATCAGGGTAAAACATTGCTGACTGAGATCTGGGTAAAACATTGCTGATTGAGATCAGGGTAAAACATTGCTGATTGAGATCAAGGTAAAACATTGCTGACTGAGATCAGGGTAAATCATTGCTGATTGAGATCAGGGTAAAACATTGCTGATTGAGATCTGGGTAAAACATTGCTGACTGAGATCAGGGTAAAACATTGCTGACCGAGATCTGGGTAAAACATTGCTGACTGAGATCAGGGTAAAACATTGCTGATTGAGATCAAGGTAAAACATTGCTGATTGAGATCAGGGTAAAACATTGCTGATTGAGATCTGGGTAAAACATTGCTGACTGAGATCTGGGTAAAACATTGCTGACTGAGATCTGGGTAAAACATTGCTGACTGAGATCAGGGTAAAACATTGCTGACTGAGATCAGGGTAAAACATTGCTGACTGAGATCTGGGTAAAACATTGCTGACTGAGATCTGGGTAAAACATTGCTGACTGAGATCAGGGTAAAACATTGCTGACTGAGATCAGGGTAAAACATTGCTGACTGAGATCTGGGTAAAACATTGCTGACTGAGATCTGGGTAAAACATTGCTGACTGAGATCTGGGTAAAACATTGCTGACTGAGATCTGGGTAAAACATTGCTGACTGAGATCTGGGTAAAACATTGCTGACTGAGATCTGGGTAAAACATTGCTGACTGAGATCTGGGTAAAACATTGCTGACTGAGATCAGGGTAAAACATTGCTGACTGAGATCTGGGTAAAACATTGCTGACTGAGATCTGGGTAAAACATTGCTGACTGAGATCATGGGTAAACATTGCTGACTGAGATCAGGGTAAAACATTGCTGACTGAGATCTGGGTAAAACATTGCTGACTGAGATCAGGGTTAAAACATTGCTGACTGAGATCTAGGGTTAAAACATTGCTGACTGAGATCAGGGTAAAACATTGCTGACTGAGATCTGGGTAAAACATTGCTGACTGAGATCTGGGTAAAACATTGCTGACTGAGATCAGGGTAAAACATTGCTGACTGAGATCTGGGTAAAACATTGGTGACTGAGATCTGGGTAAAACATTGCTGACTGAGATCTGGGTAAAACATTGCTGACTGAGATCAGGGTAAAACATTGCTGACTGAGATCAGGGTAAAACATTGCTGACTGAGATCAGGGTAAAACATTGCTGACTGAGATCAGGGTAAAACATTGCTGACTGAGATCTGGGTAAAACATTGCTGACTGAGATCAGGGTAAAACATTGCTGACTGAGATCAGGGTAAAACATTGCTGACTGAGATCAGGGTAAACATTGCTGACTGAGATCAGGTAAAACATTGCTGACTGAGATCAGGGTAAAAAATTGCTGACTGAGATCAGGGTAAAACATTGCTGACTGAGATCAGGGTAAAACATTGCTGACTGAGATCAGGGTAAAACATTGCTGACTGAGATCAGGGTAAAACATTGGTGACTGAGATCAGGGTAAAACATTGCTGACTGAGATCTGGGTAAAACATTGCTGACTGAGATCAGGGTAAAACATTGCTGACTGAGATCAGGGTAAAACATTGCTGACTGAGATCAGGGTAAAACATTGCTGACTGAGATCAGGGTAAAACATTGGTGACTGAGATCAGGGTAAAACATTGCTGACTGAGATCTGGGTAAAACATTGCTGACTGAGATCATGGTAAAACATTGGTGACTGGGATCAGGGTAAAACATTGCTGACTGAGATCAGGGTAAAACATTGCTGATTGAGATCTGGGTAAAACATTGCTGACTGAGATCAGGGTAAAACATTGCTGACTGAGATCAGGGTAAAACATTGCTGACTGAGATCAGGGTAAAACATTGCTGACTGAGATCAGGGTAAAACATTGCTGATTGAGATCAGGGTAAAACATTGCTGACTGAGATCAGGGTAAAACATTGCTGACTGAGATCAGGGTAAAACATTGCTGACTGAGATGTGGGTAAAACATTGCTGACTGAGATGTGGGTAAAACATTGCTGACTGAGATCTGGGTAAAACATTGCTGACCGAGATCTGGGTAAAACATTGCTGACTGAGATCTGGGTAAAACATTGCTGACTGAGATCAGGGTAAAACATTGCTGACTGAGATCAGGGTAAAACATTGCTGACTGAGATCTGGGTAAAACATTGCTGACTGAGATCAGGGTAAAACATTGCTGACTGAGATCAGGGTAAAACATTGCTGACTGAGATCAGGGTAAAACATTGCTGACTGAGATCAGGGTAAAACATTGCTGACTGAGATCTGGGTAAAACATTGCTGACTGAGATCTGGGTAAAACATTGCTGACTGAGGTCAGGGTAAAACATTGCTGAAATCAGGGTAAAACATTGCTGATTGAGATCAGGGTAAAACATTGCTGACTGAGATCAGGGTAAAACATTGCTGACTGAGATCTGGGATTTAAACATAACTGAGATCAGGGTAAAACATTGCTGATTGAGATCAGGGGTAAAACATTGCTGACTGAGATGTGGGTAAAACATTGCTGATTGAGATCAGGGTAAAACATTGCTGACTGAGATCAGGGTAAAACATTGCTGATTGAGATCAGGGTAAAACATTGCTGATTGAGATCTGGGTAAAACATTGCTGACTGAGATCAGGGTAAAACATTGCTGACTGAGATCAGGGGTAAAACATTGCTGACTGAGATCAGGGTAAAACATTGCTGACTGAGATCAGGGTAAAACATTGCTGACTGAGATCAGGGTAAAACATTGCTGACTGAGATCAGGGTAAAACATTGCTGATTGAGATGTGGGTAAAACATTGCTGACTGAGATCAGGGTAAAACATTGCTGATTGAGATCAGGGTAAAACATTGCTGACTGAGATGTGGGTAAAACATTGCTGATTGAGATCAGGGTAAAACATTGCTGACTGAGATCAGGGTAAAACATTGCTGACTGAGATCAGGGTAAAACATTGCTGACTGAGATCAGGGTAAAACATTGCTGAATGAGATGTGGGTAAAACATTGCTGATTGAGATCAGGGTAAAACTTTGCTGACTGAGATCAGGGTAAAACATTGCTGATTGAGATCAGGGTAAAACATTGCTGACTGAGATAGGGTAAAACATTGCTGACTGAGATCAGTGGGTAAAACATTGCTGACTGAGATCGTGGGTAAAACATTGCTGACTGAGATGCTGGGTAAAACATTGCTGACTGAGATCATGGGTAAAACATTGCTGACTGAGATCATGGATAAAACATTGCTGACTGAGATCAGGGTAAAACATTGCTGACTGAGATCAGGGTAAAACATTGCTGACTGAGATCATGGGTAAAACATTGCTGACTGAGATCAGGGTAAAACATTGCTGACTTGAGATCAGGGTAAAACATTGCTGACTGAGATCAGGGGTAAAACATTGCTGATTGAGATCAGGGTAAAACATTGCTGACTGAGATCATGGGTAAAACATTGCTGACTGAGATCATGGGTAAAACATTGCTGATGAGGATCAGGGTAAAACATTGCTGATTGAGATCAGGGTAAAACATTGCTGATTGAGATCAGGGTAAAACATTGCTGATTGAGATGTGGGTAAAACATTGCTGATTGAGATCAGGGTAAAACATTACTGATTGAGATCAGGGTAAAACATTGCTGTTTGAGATCAGTGTAAAACATTGCTGACTGAGATCTGGGATTTAAACATAACTGAGATCAAGGTAAAACAATGGTACTTCTCTTCGCATCTGCTGATAGGTATATTCGGACGTAACCAGTCAATACAATGTTATGACAGAATCATCAATGTGGAGAGAATTAGATACATACCAGTGATCCAAGTGGTGAAGAAAAGATGCCGGTGCTGGAAATGGCACACCCTGTAAAAACCCGACAATAGTGTAACTAGAAAGGCCGTTATCTGAAATCCATATGACAATAGAAATAGAGGAAACCCTTTTAAAAAAAAGCATGGAGGAGAGGTCATAGTCCAGCACAGCATACATCTCCTGGCTGGGATCAGGCATAGTTTGGTAGTGTTTCCTCCACGGCCTTAGGTGTGTTACTGTCAACATAGTCCATCTGAAGGTCCAGGTGGTAACTTGGCCACAACCTGTTCCACGGTTTTAATCCATTTATCTAATATGCCCCCGCTACCTCAGTCTTTTCAGACCGAGTATCGCCAGGATAGAGGACATTGTAACCTGCTTCATCACTTCTGTTTGTTATTTAGTCATGACATTTGAAGCTTATTATTTTTCCGAGATCGCGCCACTAAGAAAATAGGCTGAGTCTATATACCGACAACCAATAAAGTGACTCTATGTTAAGTTCCGAATTGATTAATAGTAACGTAGGTAATTGTTTTATGACCCGCAGTCAATAAAACCGTCATGAGCGTTGTTAATCAGGGTGACACCAGAACAATTGAAACAACACAGCAGTATAATTTATTAATTTACAATAAGTTGAACTTATGCAGTACCAGCCGCATCTATATGAACCGAGTCTCTGACATAACTGTCATTTAGCGAGACCATAAACGTAGAGTTCAGTATTTCCAGTTTTTTTAATGCTTTATTTAATATTTTCGGAGACGTATGCACGGTCACCGGAGGGCAGCCATCAAACTTATCGGCAATTCCGTGGATATACCGTAAAGATAATTACCGGAGAGCAGACGCTGTTTGTACACGCACTTGTCCCTGAATGGTCACCAGCGAAAGGTATGCTGTTGAGATCTAGATTGTGCGAATGTTAACTTCTTGTACGATACAAGTTTTTACAGTGTTTCTCAAAGAAACCATAGCAGCATCCTCAATAGCTCATTTAAATTTAACTGTCTTACATAATACGTGGTTCATTACAGTTTCTAAAAGAATAAGCTCTTACCAAATAACAATCCAAAATAGCTCATTTAGAGTTAACTTTCTTATATGATCATCATCATCCAGTGCCTTGCCGGCTTGCGTCGGCTGTCATGCTTCTCCACAAATTACGATCCCCGACGTCATCGATCACTTCGTGTGTTGACTCCGTGGCATTCTGTATTATCTCCATATATCTGCTCTTTACAGTAACATGGTACCTTTCTCTAATTTCTTTGTCTGTTCTAAGTAATGCTAGATCTAACTGGATGTTCGTTGGGGTTTTCTTCATGTTTTTAAGTCTTAACCTCATCTTTCCTATCACTGGCACATGGTCACTCTGTACATCTGCTCCTGGTCTAGTTTTTGCGCCTACTAGACTGCTTCTGAGTCTCATTGGTTTCAGTATGTAGTCAATTTGATTGCGAATATTATCTCCAGGGCTTTTCTATGTTGTTTAAACCAGGCGTTACCTATTACCATTTCACGGTATTATGCACATGTTATTAATCTGTCACCTCTCTCATTTCTCTCACCTAGGCCATAGCCATCAGTCACACCACTCACCTTTTCGTTGCCTACTTTGACATTTAAATCCCCGAGTATGACAGTCATTTCAATATTTTTACACTGGTCCATGGCCATGGCTAATTCGTTATAAAATATATCTACGCCGGGAAGTCAATAAGTAAGTAACAAATGGCTGTAGAAAAATAACTAAATATGATAACAACTTGAAACCAGTTTATTTTTATACATAAATTATCCCTTCATGTCTCAACATAATTTCCACCACAATGATGCACGTATCCCATCGTTTTATCAGTCCTCCCAAACCGGCTGCATAGAACTGCGTGATCTGGTTTCTAAATCACGCTTTAACTTCAAATTCAACTTCGGCGTCATTCGCGAAATGTCTCTCGCCAAGATGGGTTTTCAGTGGACCAAAAAGGTGGAAATCGCTAGGGGCTAAGTCGGGGGTGTAAGGTGGATGGTCCAGAACGTCCCACCTTCCTTTTGCCCCCCCCCCCAAAAAAAAAAACACCGCACAACAGCACGTTGCTCTTTGGTTGTACACTCCGTAAGTACAGTCGTCATTTTGTTCATACGCTGCATGAGACACCTAGCGCCACCTGACGAAAGGAAATATAAAGTTCGATGTTGCTGTCACCTAATGACACCTGTAAAAAACACCAACTACATTTACCTGCCATCCCACAGATCTGTGTGACTTACTTATTGACTCGCACTAGTATATCGTCTTCTTTACAGTCTATTGTTGGCGCATTTGCTTGTATTATGTTAATATCCAGAGGTTTGCCATGGAGTTGCACTAATAATATTCTATCTGAGATTGTCCAAAACTCTTTAACTGACTTAGCACACACACACTTGATCAAAAATTATGCCAACTCCCCGTTTGTGGTCATTCCCCCCCCCCCCCCCCCCAGTAAATAATTTTATAATTACCTAAATATTTTTCCACACTCCTGGCCATCACATTTCACCAATCCCTAATATATTTATCTTCATTCTTGCCATCTCTTTCTTGATATTATCTAACGTTCCAATCTGGCCAAGTGTTCTGACATTCCATGTACCAACGGTAAGAGTATTGTTAACATTTACTTTGCATACAATTGCCTGATGACGATTGAGCATCACCTGTAGCACATGATGCTCCCTACCGGACGAGGAAACTCCACTGGAATCCCCGTTAACGTCGTTAGTTAGTTAGTTAGTTAGTTAGTCGCGATTCCAATTTCACGGCAACGGGTCATCCCCTATTGCTCAGTTCCTGTGCCAGTGAATATCACATAAAATGCTCCTCACTGCCCTATGTGAACAATGGAATAGACAGGAATGTCGGCAAGCCACCAGCCCGCACAGGTACACTGTGCATAATGCCGCCGCCAGAATGCCAACATAGAAGTCCTCCACGAAAAATACAGTTCATCGTCGATGGAAACGGCAGTCACCAGAAAGACTTCATTGACCCGGGTTTGATCACATATGACTCGGTCTCTTTCCGCAGGGAGACTCACCGAAAGCGCCGCGCAAAGCACGAACTCCCAGGAGTCTCCTGAAAAATGCACTCGTGAAACAAAAAGGCAAACCAGTCAATCCAGCCACAGCCGGCCGTCATCATTCCGAACATGCAGTTCACGCTAAAATCAACCGCGGACAGATGCAAAAGCATTCCACGCGAAACTCACAGCTCACAGTGTCGTGCCACGCACTCACTCAGTAGCAGGGCGGCGGAACCATAGCCTCCTTAGTCGCCTCTTACGACATGCATGGTAGGCAACAGTGTTACTATTCTTTGCTTCCCCGTATATCTTGATCAATATTATTTCGAAGCATGATTATGAAAGTTCAGAAACACAAAAGATTTATAGCTGCGAAAAGTTTTCATGTACACTGCGAATTCCTAAATTTTTTCTTTGATATTGCCTACAATGGTGATTCTTCTATTTGTATACATGCTTGCAATGAAATAATTATTTTACAAATGACCAGGAAGTGTAACTGGTAAAGCAGCATTCATGGCAGTAAGAATATCTACAAGGTTCCATCGCCCAGCTACTGATTTATTGCGTGGAGCGACACTGAGTACTGTGGATTTTATGTGGAGTGCTTTTACATATGTCCACGGTTATTTGTATCATGAACTGCATGTTCGGAAAAATGGCTGCCGACCGGTTGCTGAACTAACCGGTTTGGCCTTATGCAGTTATGTGCGGCTGCTGGTTGTTCAGTGACTGCCACTTCCATCGATGATGAACTGTATTTTTCGTGGCAGACTTTTGTGCTGGTATTCTGACAGCGGCCTTATGCATGTATACCAGTGCAGGTTGTTGGTTTGTCGAGACTCGTGTCTGTTTCACTTTTTACACGGGGAAGTGAGGGGCATTTTGTGTGAAGGTTACTGACACAGGAACGGAGAATTATGGGAGGACCCTTTGCCGCGAAGTTGGAACCACGACCAGCTAACTAACATTTGAATAGGGCTTCATATCAAACATTACGTCTAACGTACACATATAAAACATAGGAACACAGCCCGAGAAGATCATGCCGCACTATACCATACATTCCATAAAAAAGTTCACATCCGGGCGGGCGTGGAATCCGTGATGACGTGTTCAAGCGACTTGCCCCGCTTTTCCAATTTGTGGGTTTGTTTCCAGACTCCGCCATTTTGTTCACCAGCGCAATGTTCTTGGAGACCGCCGCTAGAGCTATGGAGTTCGTGCTCTGTGCGACACCTCCGACAGACTGCATCACCTTTACTTATTAAGTCTGAGGTCATTTCCCTGTACCCACTTTAGGTTGGGTCGAACTGGAAGCCCAGGTCAACTGTAATAATCTGCCCAAAGAGGAATCGATCCCATGGCCACTAGGCCTGGAGGAAAGCATCTAGCAACGAAACTACCGCGACTCTCTTGGGTGTATAATGCTAGCTTTTTATGTGTATAGACCAATCATTATCATTATCACCATCATCAACTAGCAGGTCCTTTACAGAACGTCGCTTTCACATGGTGAGACATTTGTCTCATGCACCCTCATACCTCCAGGTGTCTGCAATGTCCCGTGTGCTGGTTGACTCCAGCTTCTTCTCCCGGGCACCAGGAGCTAAATATCCTCTGGAGCTAGCGTGTCCGTGCACTCTGATGAGACTCCCTTGCCTCATCTATACAGGGAGACTGGAGCATTCATGAAGGCATCCGTGTGCCTTGAAGGCAATGGACCCTTCTACACATTTTGAGACATAATGGATGTGCAGTAATTAAGTAGATACGTAATTAAGTGACTGAGTAAAGGGCTTATTTTTGAACATTTAGGCTACTGTGTATATAGTTGAGTTGTTGAGTTGAGTTGAGCTAAGAACCGACATCATTGCACTCAAGGACATTCCAATATGCGCTCCGTCCACTCGTTCAACAGCCAGCGAAGAGTATCACACTACTAATTGTTCCCACCGCTATCTCATTGAAATTTCTCCTGGTCTTCCTTCTCAGTTTTGATATTCTACTAGAAACTTTGCCAATCCCCGCAATCTCATCCTTTCCGCATACGGGTTCTCAGTCTGTTCCTCTACCTTCTCCACCTGGTCCCACGGGCGTACGACCATCTCTCCCTTGTACATAAGTAATCGGCAACCAAGAGGTGCATTATCTGCCAGCCTATCAGCCTGTTCATCCCCTCCCCCCGCAAATAGAGTATAGACCAATCGGCATTGGAAGGATGGTATTGTAGACATCACACCGGCCGCTTTTAATTTTCAGGGCCTTTCCTAGTATCCATCTTAGGCTGGGTCGACTTGGGGGACCAGATTAACTTTCTTTTTAAATGAGCTTCAATGGAAACATGACCACGGGCCGGCAAGCAATCATTCTGGCCGGCGAGCAATCATTCTGGCAGGCAAGCAATCATTCTGGCTGGCTAGCAATCATTCTGGCCGGCAAGTAATCATTCTGGTCGGCACGCAATAATTCTGCCTGGCGAGCAATCATTCTGGCTGGCGAGCAATCATTCTGGCCTGCAAGTAATCATTCTGGTCGGCAAGCAATAATTGGCTGGCGAGCAATCATTCTGGCATGGCAAGCAATCATTCTGGCTGGCGAGCAATCATTCTGGCAGGCAAGCAATCATTCTGGCTGGTGAGCAATCATTCTGGCTGGCAAGTAATCATTCTGGCAGGCAAGCAATCATTCTGGCTGGCGAGCAATCATTCTGGCCGGCAAGTAATCATTCTGGTCGGCAAGCAATAATTCTGGCTGGCGAGCAATCATTCTGGCTGGCGAGCAATCATTCTGGCCGGCAAGTAATCATTCTGGTCGGCAAGTAATAATTCTGGCTGGCGAGCAATCATTCTGGCAGGCAAGTAATAATTCTGGTCGGCAAGCAATCATTCTGGCTGGCGAGCAATCATTCTGGCAGGCAAGTAATCATTCTGGTCGGCAAGCAATAATTCTGGCTGGCGAGCAATCATTCTGGCAGGCAAGTAATCATTCTGGTCGGCAAGTAATCATTCTCGCTGGCGAGCAATCATTCTGGCAGGCAAGCAATCATTCTGGCTGGCGAGCAATCATTCTGGCTGGCAAGTAATCATTCTGGCAGGCAAGCAATCATTCTGGCTGGCAAGTATTCATTCTGGCCGGCAAGTAATCATTCTGGTCGGCAAGCAATAATTCTGGCTGGAGAGCAATCATTCTGGCAGGCAAGCAATCATTCTGGCAGGCAAGCAATCATTCTGGCAGACAAGCAATCATTCTGGCTGGCGAGCAATCATTCTGGCCGGCAAGTAATCATTCTGGTCGGCGAGCAATAATTCTGGCTGGCGAGCAATAATTCTGGCAGCCAAGCAATCATTCTGACAGGCAAGCAATCATTCTGGCTGGCGAGCAATCATTCTGACCAGCAAGCAATCATTCTGGCCGGCAAGCAATAATTCTGACCGGCGAGCAATCATTCTGGCCGGCAATTAATCATTCTGGTCGGCAAGCAATAATTCTGGCTGGCGAGCAATCATTCTGGCAGGCAAGCAATTATTCTGGCTGGCGAGCAATCATTCTGGCCGGCAAATAATCATTCTGGTCGGCAAGCAATAATTCTGGCCGGCAAGCAATCATTCTGTCAGGCAAGTAATTATTCTGGCCGGCAAGCAATCATTCTGGCCGGTAAGCAATCATTCTGACCGGCAAGCAATCATTCTTTCCGGCAAGCAATCATTCTGGCCAGTAAGCAATCATTCTGGCCGATAAGCAATCATTCTGGCCAGCAAGCAATCATTCTGGCTGGCGAGCAATCATTCAGACCGGTGAGCAATCATACTAGCCACCGCATTACCAAGTTTTCTGGCCATAAAAGCGATCCTTACACAAAGCAAACAAACTATACAACTGACAGTCTCCCAATCACAACAGGTCGTAAAAGTTTTACGGTGAAACACATTTGCAGTGTTATCGTGGACAGCGTCATGCCTGTATATCACCGACTATCTGCGTGTCGCTGAACTGCTGGTAAAGCTAACATCGGGTCACTGTCATTGCAAGGTCAGGTCAAAAAATGGCCACGACCTAGGAGCACATTCCCTTGTGCGGCCCATCTACAGACTAATAAATAATAAATAAGCTTGCATGTCCTTTACAGGACGTAGCAGTCAAATCCAGCATTTTTCCTAAGCAAATTTTACGTTCAGTAGTTTGCCATTGCTTTCTGAACGACCGGCTCTATACCTTTTTCGAAAAAACCAGCACCGACGTGTTTCGAACCCGGGTATACGGGCTCACAAACCGCGTTCGCAAGCCCTTCTTCATTATATCTAATGTTCCCAAGATCGCCATGTTTCTCATCAGATGTGAAGTGACTAGCATTGCATACTATGTTGGTTTGTGAGCTTGGAGAGGGTAAAGAGCGTTTCACAACACAATCCCCGTGGAAATAGGACTTCTGTACCAGGTCTGGAGGAACGCTTCTCCACTAACCTCATTGGAAGCTCTTTTCTTGTATAAGACGACTAGAACGGACTTAAGAGGGAACACTCATAGTTTCCCTCAAGATTATAAACTCACCAGCCAACCAAACAAACAACCAACCAATCAACCAACCAACCAGCTAGCCAAACAACCAACCAGTCCACCAGCCAAACAAACAACCAAACTATCAACCCACATTGGCGCTGCTGCATCATCTTCTAGACATTGTGACGATAAGATGAGCACATTGTTAGCGGCTGCTTCAGGAATGCGATTAACCAGCTTTCTGCGATAACAGATCGTCAAAGTTTCCATAATTGCCATGCCCCTGGGCTATCAGGGCTATGGCGTTGACAAGTAATAATTAAAATTACTTGAAAAAAAAAAAAAAAACTATCTACATCAGAATGTGCAGAAGCATGTTAAAAATATAACGAACACGCTAAATGATTAATCTACAATTTCAAACGAAAATACTAGAAGATTTGGTAAGATTAACGAGGCTGAAAAAAAATGCAGAAAGATAACTAGATATTATTCTCTGTAGTGTTTTGTTGCTATAGGTGAAAATATCAATACGTTATTTGAAAGTGATGGCTTCTTTCCGGTGGTAGGATACACACGTAATTAATGGACCATTTCACAATAACTAAAGAAGACAATCGAGGCGTTTACAATTCAGCGTCACAAAATACTCTTAGACTTCCGTGGACCTAGAAGAGGAGAAATAATTATATTCTATGAGATCTGAACATCCAAGAAACCTGGCCCATTAATAGGACCAGTCTACGCTTGAGTTCAAAGCGGGCGAACGCTCGGAATTGAGTAATAATATAATAATAATAATAATAATAATAATAATAATAATAATAATAATAATAATAATAAATTGTACATAATCAATGTTTACATATTATCAGACGATATGCTGCACAGCGTATACATACATAGGCACCACATTTTTAGTGGACAGACATTGCCGACAACGTGAAATAGAGCGGCGGGGATCAGTAAAATAACACCGTCTGTGTGGGTGTCCTCACGTCGTCAAAGACTGAGAAACCAAAATATTGTAACCGCTTGGTATAAACTGGGCCAGGTGTAAAAGTGAAATGACATTATGCAGACCTACATTTGAAGCCGTGTTGGGATAAATACCAGTTAAGCTACAGATGTTATCTGTCTTATCATCGGTGACTGTGAGTACCGAGAGACATTAGGAATCCTATGAGATATAGACACATTAGGAAATCAAGGTGGCTATGATACACAATAGGAAACTATCTGGACATAGAAATATTAGGAAATAACACGCGGTTCCTATATTATACGAAACAGGTGAGTTTTAATTCTTATGTGCGTCTGTAACCGCACATACGTGAAGGTTGGGAGCATCCATTGTCGCTTGATAGCTATTTTTGGACAAACGCCAATGATCACTAGTGAGAGACTACTTTGTTTACAAGACCTGATAACTAAAATGCGCTTTTTCAATGAAATTATGTCTTTTGAAGACCATTTTGCCCCGTGAGTGGACAACTGTGTATTTATTGCTATCTAGTTACATTCTACCTTCCTGGTTATCTCGACATTTATTTGTAGTCTATCGTAATTTTATCTTTCTATTTAAGCACACACTATTTTCACTTTCGTCTCGATATTAATCACACTACGATTTCTTTCTCATTCAAAGTTTAGCTTCCACCTTTATCTCGATATTTAGTTACACGCTAATTTCCCTTTTGACTCGACATGTTGTTACTTCGAATGGAACGTCTTGTGAAAGTAAACATGACACAAATATAGAATCAGTTAGTTTGAATAGATTTTCTTGTGAAAGTTTAAAATAAAAATTAGCTGCATGTTCTTTTACATGTTGTTGTTTGTCCATCAAGAATGATGATGACCATTCATTTCATCCAGTGGGGTTGAAGGTGTGGAGCCGTGGGTTCTAAGATGGCTGATAAGGCCTATTTTGGCTCGAAATGTTCTTTGACAATGTGGGCAAAGAATGCTTGACGTCTCTGGAGGAGGATTTCCTGCAGTGGTTTTTCTGTCCTGCCTTTTCTTCACAGCTCTTGCAGTCCTGGTTGCCTCACATATGACTGCACCCTTGCGCAATGATGCACGCCACGAATTTCGGTCTCTGGCTGCAGCCTCCCAGGTGTCATGATGAATTCCAAAAGCATTCAGTGAGATTTTCAGTGTCTTTAAAACGTTTCCTCTGGCCACCTTGGGAGCGTTTACCACAACGCAGTTCGCTGTAAAAAATTCGTTTAGGGAGCCTGTGATCTGGCATGCGAGTTAAGTGACCAGCCCAGCGAATCTGATTCTTCATCAGTAGAGTGTGGATACTGGGCATGGATGCTCTTTCTAGGACTTTCAGTGTCTGGAATCTTGTCTTGCCATTTAATCTTCAGTAGCTTCCTTAGGCAGACTGTGTGGAAGTGGTTTAATTTCCTAGCGTGTCGCTGATAAACAGTCCAGGTTTCACAAGCATATAGCAGTGTGGATAATACAACTGCTTTGTAGACTTTTAGCTTTGTTTGCAGGCTTATTCCAGTTCTGTCCCATACATTCTTGTACAGTCTGCCAATGGCCGCACTGGCCTTGGAGATTCTTGCATTCACTTCGTCATCGATTGTGGCAGCTTGTGACACGGTGCTGCCAAGATAGGTGAATTTGTCCACAACACTTAGTCTATGATCATTCACTTTGATATTCGGCACAGTGTGATTATTCCCTGGAGCTGGCTGGTACATAACTACAGTCTTCTCCAAGTTGATATTGAGCCCAAAGTTGGCACAGGCATGTGAGAAAGCTGAAACATTATGTTGCATGTCCGTCTCTGAGTTGGCGTATAGAGCGCAATCATCAGCAAACAGGAGCTCTCTGACGGTGCCGCTGTTAATTTTGGTTTTAGCTTTCAGCCTTCTGAGATTGAATAACTTTCCATCCATACGGTAGTTGATGTCTATTCCAATGTCGTCGTTCTCGAAGGCATTCATCAACATGGCTGAAAACATGAGGCTGAACAGTGTTGGTGCCAGGACACATCCTTGCTTCACTCCATTGGTGACAGGAAAGGGACATGACGTTGTAATAAACCCCATCATTTATAGGCCGCCTCTCAGTATCATAGCACAGCACGATCCTCATCATTATGATCATCATTTACAGGCCGTTTGTGTTTTGCTAGGCAAATTTACGTTCGGAAGTTTGCCAATACTTTCTAAACTTCTGACACCCCATACTATCTAAATTAAAGCAAAGATACCTGCTGCCAAATCGCCCACGACTGATTCCGAACCCTGCACCCGGTATGCCAGGGATCTTCATGCTGAGGTAAACTCCCTGGAATGAGACAGAATGAACGGAACCCCTGTCTTGGGTAGGAAGATTTAATGGATCTTCATGCTGAGGCAAACTGCTTACAACTATATAGCTGTTCGTGCTGACAGGGATGTCTTATCTTTGTCTTCTTTGTTCACCTTCAGTCGTCAACATGAATATATCCAAAGATAGCAGCAGTCAACCTTAGCTTGTTGACATCTCCATAGAGGTTGTCCTCAACTGGGGCGCGTGTGGACTAAAATACTTTTCTGGCCTGCATATGTTGGACATTCCTACAACAAATGTTTAGCTGTCATTTGATTACGTCCACATTAACATTCGTCAGTATCTCCTATCTTTGATCATTATCATCTTCGACTTTTGCTGTCAAGAGTCGTGGGAAATGAATAGTTAGCGCTTCAGCGCCCGATGGGTGGCACTGGATAGTGTCATTCCGTGTAATTGTACGTCTTTGATGTCGTCAATCCATTTCCTTCTCGGTCGTCCTCTCTTTAGTTGATGAAATATGCGGTATTTCAGCCTGTTGTATACTTCCCGAGTCTGAAGATTGCAACTTGTTCATTTTGTTTGAGTTGATAATATACATCATCTTTCCGATGGTCTGGATACTCTAGTTACCACTTGTTTCTATAACTGCTTCTTATAAATCTCTTGGCCTCATCATAGATTATGTCTATAACAGACTGACATAGTTTTCCCACCTCCTTTGCTACTCTGTCAGCCACTTCATCTTCAGGTATGCTGCGTAATGAGTATTGAACCAACGCTGCACGTTTCATTACCGATTCAAGCGTTCATTTACATAGATCAACTTCTTGATGCGCGATTGCGTTACGTACAATCAACACTGTTTTTGGTACATCCCGAAAACACCCCTTTCTTGCCCCCGCCGCTTAAAAATCTGCAGACGTGACCTATAATTTACTGATAAATTAGCTGCCATGAATACAAGCTCACAGGTTTATACACACACACACACGCGCGCGCACCCACACACTCAGCTTCGAACACATGCGTATTTGTATTGCCTTGTAAAGGTTTGTAAGTAAATGTGACTGTGTAAGTGTGTGTTTGTGTGCGTGTGTGCGCACGCACGCTTAAGTGTATGTGTGTTTTCGTTTTTTTTTTTTTAAAATAAATTAACGACAAATCATTTAAATCTTTTGCGGAGGAGTGTAGTGTGATTGTGTGTGTATATATGTGTATCTGTATGTAAGTGTGCACACGCGCTTGTGTTTATATTTCAAATGAAATCCTTAATGGTTTTGTGACACTGTGCAAGTGTGTGAGTATGCGTATGTTGTATTGTGTGTTCACATTTCAGCGCAGATCATAAGGTTTCTGTACCGGTGTTGGAGTGCGAGATCGCGCGCGCTTGTTCGTGTGTTCGTGCAAACACCTCAAAGACTAGTCGTTACAGCTATTGTTTCCGGAAGAAATGAGGCAACCAGTCTCCCATAGTCCCTGCTCCAGTTGAAGATTACACATTGTGTTTCTCTCTGATGTTTGTAGGCGACTTAACTTACACAAAGTCAGCTGTGTTGTGTTCAAAGACTGCAAACATTTGTGTACCAACAACCAGCGTGCACACACCACCATTGCATGGCCTGCCACCTGTAATCATGTCTATTTTAAGCATCACTGTGTAACGCAATTTCCTCTTCGTACATTCTAGAAGATATTTTAGAAATATTGGAAAACTGGGTGGGAGAATGCCTTCTAACACGACTGGCGCGAGAAGTTGGCATGAACCGAGTGTGAGCCAGTCTCGTACTAGACGACAGACAGCGGAGTCAGCGTTTGTTTGGCGAAAAACAGCGAACAGAATGGCGAACTTCGAAGCAAAACAAAACTCGCTGCATTAAAGAAGAAGAAGAAAAAAAAACTTGCAAAACACCACTGTACGCGTATCGACCGGGCTCTGGTAGTCGGGCACAGTGGTGTGTCGCGTTCTTCCCCAACTTCTGGTGAGTCGTGTAGATACATGGTGGGACTTGCATCAGCCAGTGTTGTGGTTTAGACTACTGATCTTTCACGAGCAGAACACTGGATTAGCATTGATGAAGGTTTGCCGTACCACTTCACCTCCTCGGGCGCACGGGATCTAACTTCTGCTGGAGTGTGAAGGAAGATTTCGAATCGTTGTTGTCAAAGGACCAATTTCTATTGTGCTTCACGCCATTTCTTGTGTAGTCTTCCATTTGATACGTGCTAATTCTATTGCGAATGCGGAAGTACGGGAATGGTTTTTTGGGACAAATCCTCAAAGATTTGCCAGTGTGGATTAGATATTGCGTCATATTATTCACGTAAGTAAACACTAAATGTACTAGAAAACGGGCACGGTTGTGTGACTATTTTATTTAAACTAATATTTAATGTGTACTTCTGCCTGTCTATTCTCATTGTTTGTGTAACCAGGTTTATTTCATAGTCGCTACAAGTGGAAAACATGCACAAGGAAAGCAGTAGTCAAACTTGAGGTTGTTGACATTTCCATAGAATGTGTCCCCAAATGGAACGGATGTAGGTGACAGTGATTTTCTCGGTTCTACATATGTTGGACTCTCTTGCAGTAAATGACACATGAATGTTTAGCTGTTATTTTACCAGTTCCACAGTTACATTCATCGGTGTCTGGTGTCTTTAGTTTATTGAACAAGCGTTATTTCAGTATGTTGTGTTAGGAATATTAAAGTAATATTAATGGAATTTTTCTGGTGGCCTGGATGCTCTGATTTGGTTCTGTGGGTCTGTCTGTCATCTACTACCTGAGTACCTTGCGGTGTAGGAAAAAAAAGGGGGGGGGGGGGGGAGCCTGAGGTATTAATGCCGCCTGGATAGTGCAGTCGCCGCGAACTATACAGGTCAGGATTTTCTCCCACCTCTCCCCGACAGAAAAAAAAATTCACACCTTACCGAGGATTCGAACCAGTCGGCCAGCCGCTCCTCAGTTCTATAAGTGCTTCTTGTAAATCTCTTGGCCTCACCAAAGGTTATCATTATATGAGACCGAAGCAGTTTTGAATCTTGCTTTGTGAATCTGTCAGCCCCTTCATGTTGAAATATGACAGAATCCATTGTGTGTATTACAAGCCTTCTGGATTTCTGACTACAGTCTATGGAGTGTTGATCGTGTGTCTCCTAGTTCTGCAGTTGTTGCTATTCAGCATTGAGACAACTGACTTTACATATGTGCGTCTCTTTATTTCTCTTTACCAACAGCTTTTATGCTACAGTTTTCAATTCCCCCATCTCTGCCGTGAAGTTACTTGAGAATTGTCAGTTTGCCACTGACTGTTTTCTTTAACCATATTTACATTGAGGAGAATTGCCCATTCTCCAATTTCGTTTAAGTTTTTGAGTTTGATTTCATATGTGCATATCACACACACACACACACACACACACACACACACACACACACACACACACACACACACACACACACACACACACACACACACACACACACACACACACACACACACACACACACACACACACACACACACACACACACACACACACACACACACACACACACACACACACACACACACACACACACACACACACACACACACACACACACACACACACACACACACACACACACACACACACACAACACACACACACACACACACACACACACACACACACACACACACACACACACACACACACACACACACACACACACACACACACACACACACACACACACACACACACACACACACACACACACACACACACACACACACACACACACACACACACACACACACACACACACACACACACACACACACACACACACACACACACACACACACACACACACACACACACACTCTCTCTCTCTCTCTCTGTCTCTCTCTCTGTGTTCTCTCTCTCCACTCGCTGATTCTCTATCTCTCTCCACTCGCTGATTCTCTCTCTCTCTCTCTCTCTCTCTATCTCTCTGTCTCTCTTTATCTCTCTCCCTCTCTCTCTCTCTCTGTTCTCTGTCGCCATCTCTGTTCTGTGTCTCTCGCTTTCTTTCCCCGTCTCACTTTCTCTCTCTCTGTTCTCTCTCCCTCTCTCTCTTTCTCTCTCTCTTCCATCTCGCTGTTTCTCTCTTGCTTTCTCTCCCTTTCTCTCTTGCTTTCTCTCCCTTTCTCTCTTGCTTTCTCTCCTTTTCGCTCTTGTTTTCTCTCTCTTTCTTCTCTCGCTTTCTCTCTCTCTCTCTCTCTCCTCTCGCTTTCTCTCTCTATCTCTCTCTCTCTCTCTCTCTCTCTCTCTCTCTCTCTCTCTCTCTGTTCTCTGTCGCCATCTCTGTTCTGTGTCTCTCGCTTTCTTTCCCCGTCTCACTTTCTCTCTCTCTGTTCTCTCTCTCTCTCTCTTCCATCTCGCTATTTCTCTCTTGCTTTCTCTCCCTTTCTCTCTTGTTTTCTCTCTCTTTCTTCTGTCGCTTTCTCTCTCTCTCCTCTCGTTTTCTCTCTCTCTCTCTCTCTCTCTCTCTCTCTCTCTCTCTCTCTCTCTCTCTCTCTCTCTCTCTCTCTCTCTCCTATGTTTGTTACTGGACTAAATATATTATAAATTAATTCTGCTATTCACGTCCTATATCATTATACCAATCCCAATAATTTATGTTTGCCTTTTATGATTTCACAGGTTTCTCTAGGCTATATACTGTTTGTTATTTAGATTCGCGAAAATATTATAACTCCTCCCTTGTGTCCCACGCGGTGGAAACATATGATCTTCTTCTTCTTCCTCTTCTTCTTCTTCTTCTTCTTCTTCTTCTTCTTCTTCTTCTTCTTCTTCTTCTTCTTCTTCTTCTTCTTCTTCTTCTTCTTCTTCTTCTTCTTCTTCTTCTTCTGCGTTCATCCGGAGTTTCTTTATTTCGGACGTGACTGCGTTGTGCCTGTTTACAGCAGAGCTGCGTTCTTGCGCCGTTAGGCCGACTTCTACGGGCATTTGTTGACCGGGTTAACCTTCCCGGGACATATGATCTGATACCCTCTTACTAAAAATCTGTCATAGCCGTTGAGGTATTTCTCTTGAATACATGCTACTTCAGTTTTATCTTCATAAAGGCGATCCGTTAGGTGAACTTTTTTGTAAAGGCCTCCTTCGGTGTTCCACTGTAGCATCTTGAGTGTCCGGGTCAATCACTGTTACTCTTCACAGAACTTGAGAAAAAGACCACCAGTCGCATTGGGATGACCTCTTAGAGGTCGGCTAGGAAACTAAAACTGCAAAGAAGGACTCCGCGCGATTAACTTCATTCTTTCGTTTAATTCGTGACGTTATCATAAAGCGAGTTATGTTGCATTATTTTGTCCAGCCGGTGGCTCAGTACATCCGACATTGTTCTCGTGTTATGTTTCCCTGGTCTTTGACTGACCCGAGGTCTACCTACAAGGCAGCAGTGTCGTGTGTTACTTCGTCTGGTCCCTGTCCCTTGACTTGCACGACATGGAAGACCCCCAGTAGCCACGATATCATCGGAATAGCCCTTTAGGTCGTTGAAACACGGAAACTCCGCTACCAATTTAAGATGGAGATACAGCTAATGGGTTATCATGTATCAACAACAGCGGATGCCATATTTAGAAATTAGAGTTGTAAATATTAGAGTGTGGAGTGAGTGAGGCAACTGACATACTAGTCAGCAACAAGTCTCTCAATCTGTCAACTCTCTCCATGTTGGAGACACATTATCAGCGGGAGGCCATACAGTTAGTTGTCAAACTCCATCCATACATTTAACGATGATTTAACTATATACTCCCGTGGCTTCATCAACACATGAAGGATCTCTTAACTGTAATCTCTCGTGCTTCCATCGCCTCATAAATGATCTCTTAACTATATTTTCGCTTCACTTTATCGAAACATCAGTGATCTCTTCTGTATTTTCTCTCCTACCTTATTCAGACATCAACGACTTCGTAATTATACTCTCTCGTACATACACCAACACACAAGTGGTGCTGAAACTTTTATTTTCTCCTACTTTCTCCACGCTTCAATGATCTCTTAACTAGTGTTAACTATATTCTCCCGTACCTTCGTCTACACGTAAACAATCTCTTAATTGTATGCTCTCCTACTTTTGTCCACACATCAAAGATCTCTTAACTGTATTCTCCCGAACCTTCATTCTTCATTCAACATCAAAGATCTTTAGTTTTTTAATCTCTGGTACCTTCTAGTAATTATATCACCATTATGTAAATTGAATAGTTAGAAAACGTCCACATCAAAATGTATTCAAATAATGTAAATATGCCAGAATCCCGATTAATGCCGCATATTATGGCAATAATGCAATCAATTAGTTCGTGGAAAAACATTCATAAATGTCCCTAACAGTTTAATTAGGAGAAAATAAACACAGGCGAGAAGTTGATCTAATTTCATACTCTAGAGGCGCGAAAACATTTAATGAGTTTTGGACAACATCGTATCTATTGCAAGTCAAATACAATTATGAGCAACTTGAATTAATCAAATAGCAATATTTACACAAGCAGCAAGCAGCAAGGAGAACATGATATAAAAAGAAGTCCCATGGCAGATACTCCAGTAATTTGTTTCGGCTTTGAAGCGTTAGATCTGAACCTATTCTAGGCTGTGACATATCGACGGGAGTGGCCACTTCCCATTCGCACCACCTTTCTTCCACAGACGGTTGCTAGAATCATTCTGATAATTGCCGATACTCATTTTTTATCAGGTTAGGTAGACTTCCAGAGCAATGCAAGTGGGGAAAATAATAATGTCACTATTGGAGCTGTCTTTTGTGTGTGGATTAATGATGAACAATGTGGATTTGTGGAGGGAAAGGGCACAACCAACGATATATATATATATATATATATATATATATATATATATATATATATATATTATATATATATATATATATATATATATATATATAAATAAATATATATATATATATATATATATATATATATATATATATATATATATATATATATATATATATATATATATATATATATATATATATATGTATAGTTAGTCAGGTCTTAGTCAGATATGACTGAGCTACCGTATGACAGTAGACGGTACTACCTGCTTTCTGTCAGCGCCGAATGTTGGGCGGCGCTTACCAAACCCGACACCCCACATTGTGCCAACGGCTTCGGGCGGAAGAGCGCAATTGGGAGGGTACTAGCCTTATCCTGGTGCGAGGAAATGCAACCCAAAGACAAAATAAGTCATGGCAGGGCAGACCAGGCCCTAAGCCTAGGTTGGCAGCTGGTCTAGGATCGAAGCTCCGACAGGCGGACAGTTAGAGCATTGCTTTGCTGATCCGGCAGCTTCTGCAGCTTGTCTTGTTCCAGATTATAGGTGTCAACTTTCCTCTGGAGTGAACTAGGCAGGCCGAGAGAGAGGATCATGCTGCATGGGCAACACATGGTTTCTTTATTTTAGCCCAGGCTTTGTGCTATGGAGAGGCAATTAACTCCATCCCTGGTCTTAACCGGTCTCGGAATCAAAGCGAGAGGCAACTGTTACGGGTTATAAGTCCTTGTCAGTTGGCGTAGACATGGGGCGCCACGCGTTGCCTCTGACGGTGGGAGACACCTACAGGTGTCACTGATCAGCTACCGCCCGCCTCAAGCTGGGCAGCCCCAGCCAATTGGGTGCTGATCCGCCACAGCCTGCCTGCTTCAATGGGTGCTTGGGGCTAGGACAAAATCTGAATCGCAGGCTGTAAAACCAATGCACCAGGTACTAATAAAAAGAATAGAAACCTCAAGCTACGGCTTGCAACCTGGAACGTGAGAACCATGTGTCCAGGATTTTCCACTGACTTGACAAATATTGACGATGTGAGAAAAACGGCTGTGATTGATGCTGAACTCGATCGTCTTAACATTGATATTGCTGGCCTGCAGGAGACTCGCCTCGCTGAGGAAGGGTCACTCAGGGAAAACAATTACACCTTTTTTGGAAGGGAAGAGGGCAGGCAGAAAAAAGGCAACATGGTGTGGGCTTTGCAGTGAAGAATTCGCTACTGGGAATGATTGATATCCCAGCTGGAGGTAATGAAAGATTATTATCACTGCGCTTGGCAACCTCCTGTGGATTTGCCACCATTCTCACTGCATATGCACCGACACTCGCTTCCTCTGATGATGTGAAGGATATGTTCTATGAGCAGCTAGACTCTGCGATCAAAGCAGTTCCAAAATCCGACTACATTTATATGCTCGGTGATTTCAATGCTCGTGTGGGCAAGGACTCGAGTTCATGGCCAGTGTGCCTTGGAAAATACAACATCGGTCGCATGAATGATAATGGGCAAAGGCTGCTGGAGCATTGCACTAGAAATGACCTATGTATTACAAACTCCTTTTTTAAAACAAAAGAGATGCATAAGGTCACATGGAAACATCCAAGATCCGGCCATTGGCATCAGCTGGACTTCATTATCACACGGAGACAACATCTGAACCATACATCATTAACTCGAAGTTACCACAGTGCTGACTGTGATACAGATCATTCTTTGGTTGTTGCAAGGGTTAGACTGAGACCAAAGAGAATCTACACAGCTAAACACAAGTCTAGCCCCAGGATTAATATTACTAACACTCACGATCCTGGAAAGTGCTTTGAATTTCAACAGCAACTTGAAGACGCTTTCAATGATACATCAGAAAATTGTATAGTAAATGATAAATGGAGTAAACTTAAGGAAACTATTTATAAAACAGCGATAGGGGTTTACGGCACTGTGGATCATAAGAGGCAGGACTGGTTTGCGGCAAACAGCCAGATACTGCAGCCCTTGATTGATAAAAAGAAGATAGCTCTCTTAAGAAACAAGGAAAGACCAACGCGTAACACTCTGAGTGAGCTGAAGCAAGCAAGGAAGGATGTACAAAAGGCTGCCAGGCAGTGTGCGAATGACTATTGGATCAAGTTATGTGAGTCCATTCAAATCGCAAGTGATAAGGGAAACATCAGAAGCATGTATGAAGGGATAAAGAAAGCCTGTGGTCCAATGATCGAAAAAGAAGTGCACTGCTGAAAACCCTGACTGGAGAAATCATCACTGATAAGAAACAGCAGATGGATAGATGGGTCGAGCACTATTTAGAGCTTTACTCAAGTGAGACCAAGCTAGCGGATGATGCCCTCAACGCCATAGAGGCCCTGCCAACTCTTGACCACCTGGACACACTTCCCACTATAACAGAAGTTAAGTGTGCTATAAATGAGCTTGCATCTGGCAAGGCTCCAGGTAAGAATGGGATTCCAATAGAGGTGATCAGGAGTGGGCAAGACACCCTCGCTCTACAGATCCACCAGCTAATAGAGCTATGCTGGCGAGAAGGACAAGTCCCACAGGATTTCAAAGATTCAAACATCATAACGCTGTACAAGAACAAGGGAGATCGGAGCGACTGTAACAACTATAGGGGTATCTCACTTCTGTGTATTGTTGGGAAAGTATTTGCCAGAATTGTCCTGCACAGACTTCAAGTCCTGGGAGATCAAGTCTACCCCGAATCACAGTGTGGCTTCCGTCAGAACCGGTCTACCATTGATATGATATTCTCATTGCGACAGATGCAAGAAAAATGCCGGGAACAAAATCAGCCACTGTTTATTGCCTTCATCGACCTCACAAAGGCATTCGATTTGGTCAGTCGTGAGGGTCTGTTCAAAGCACTAAAGAAGATTGGCTGCCCACCAACTCTTCTGTCCATTGTGGAATCGTTCCACACAGGCATGAAGGGTATAATCAAGTTTGATGGCTCAACTTCAGAAGAGTTTGAAATCAAGAGTGGAGTTAAGCAAGGCTGTGTGCTAGCACCCACCCTCTTTGGGATATACTTTTCACTTCTACTGAAATATGCCTTTCGTGATCAGGATGATGGTATATACATTCACTCACGCTCAGATGGTGGCCTCTATAATGCTCAGAGATTGAAGGCCAAGACCAAAATTAGCAGGGTACTAATCAGAGAGTTGCTTTTTGCGGATGATGCTGCGATTACGACCCACTCTGAGGAAGAATTACAACATCTACTATCTGCATTCTCCAATGCTTGTTCTGAATTTGGTTTAACAATTAACAAAAAGAAGACACAGATTATGTCACAAGGTGCACATGGTGTACCATCAATCTTTATTGACGACGCCGAACTGGAGATAGTAGACCATTTTACATATCTAGGATCAGAGGTAAATAGCAAATTATCCCTCGATCAGGAAATCAACATCAGGATTGGCAAGGCAGCAACGTCAATGAACATGTTAGCAAAAAGAGTCTGGGAGAACAGGAAGCTTACTGCCAAAACAAAAGTCCTCGTCTACCAAGCCTGTGTCCTTAGTACTCTTCTTTATGGCAGTGAAACCTGGACAACTTACTCACGCCAAGAGAAACGTTTAAACAGCTTTCATATGCGGTGTCTGCGAAGAATACTTGGTATTAAGTGGCAAGACAAAATCACAAATACTGAAGTATTGGAAAGATCAGGTTGTGTGACGGTGTATTCCATGCTCAGTCTTCGTAGACTTAGATGGATAGGACACTTTAGGAGGATGGATGATGGTAGAATACCAAAGGACATCTTTTTTGGTGAATTACAGACGGGTAGGAGATCTCAGGGTTGGCCTCTACTACGATACAAAGATGTGTGTAAGCGGGACATGATTGATACAGGCATTGATAATGCACATTGGGAGCACGTCGCCGCTGAACGTGTTGCATGGAGGGCAACTATCAGAAACGGAATAAAGACAAAGGAGAAAATGATTGCAGATAAAGCACACACAGAGCGTGAGAGACGTAAGATGGTGCAAAATGGTGGAAATGACCATGTTTTCACATGCACCTACTGTGGGCAAACATTTGCAGCAAGAATTGGCTTCATCAGCCACACTCGCTGTCGCTTGTTTCCCCGGGAGGAAGGTGGAATCAACAAGCACATCTACAAACTTGTTATCTGTTGGGATTATTGACTGACTTCTGTCTACACTCCTCCCTTCTGTCTTCCCTTCCATATATCTATTTCTTTCACTCTCTCGGTTATTCCCTCAACACATACTCCGACAACAGTTCCTTTCAACGATAAATAAAAGATTTATTAATAAAAACTATGTCTGGTGTATGTATGGATTGTGTACGCGTAGTTGATAGTGTATTCTATTGTTAGTGCCAGAATGAACTCTGAATGTCTAGTAGCGGTGTCACATCTCGCCCACTCAGTTTTCAAAACCACAGGACAGCACATCAAACAGGAAAGCTCTCACCCTGGATGCTCCGTATGCTTGAGTCTGAAGGTAAATCCGTTATTGAATGAAACAAAACTGTTCACCGCTATATCACTGTCCAGTAATAATAATCCAGTCAGTTTATGACTTCGCCCGAGTCTGTTTCATTACAGTATTTATCCGACATTGAAAAACACAACATCACCACAGTTCAGCATATTGTCTATATGAGTAGCAATGTTTTTACTGTATTGTCTAGGTCTACAAGACGTAGGTACTGTTATTTTGCTTTGTTTTCTTCAAACTTCTATTCCTTTTTTCTCTTATTACGTTAGTTATCTGGATCTTCTTTTTCCAAGTTCCTTTAAAAGTATAGTTTATTTCTTCTTTGATCCTGTCTACTTTATTACTTCGTTTATTGGGGTATTTGCTCTCCCCACAATGAATTGACTTGAATTGTTTTTCAACCAATCTTTTCCAGCACACAAGAAGTATGTGTCTATCTTCTCTTTATATCCCGATGGGAGTTGAACCTATATATATGCACTTATCCTCCTGGAATCGAAACACACTAGCGAATAACACACTAACATCCCATATTCGTTCAACCATTAGGGACGTGTATTTCTTTCCCCTCTCAGGAGGCATAGATCATTCAGCCCAGTTTGGAACACACACTAACTCGAAATCTCCTGTTCGGCTTATTATAACGAGTGTCCAATCCTACGCTGATTGTTTGATCTACCATCCTCAACCCTCCTCTCTTGACGTATCCTGCCCATCAAAAGCGGCGAAATCACGTAGTGGTTAGTTGTTCGGTTCTCTCAGTTGTCACGCTGTTCCCCTGACGCTGATACTTCAAAGCATTCTCCGTTCCCGTACGATTTCCCGTCGGCCGATACGAGCGGGCGCCACTGACCTCGGCACGTACCTGTATTCTATTTTTATATTCGGAGGTCAATGTTCCTTACTTTATTCTTCCTCTCAGAATGAAGTACACAATTGTTAACCCTCCTCCGTCATTGCATTTTGATATGTAAGTTATCAAGGAATCACTAAACTGCAGTTTCGTGACATAGGCCCCCTCTTAAGAGAGTTGACCGCGTCGACTCGTCATCCCTGTAGTTTTGATTCCATGATCCTCCAACATATTCCTCTTCCTCTGGAGTTGGATGTCTAGATAAGAAATCTGCTCCTACATTCTCCTTACCATGGATGTATTCCACTGTGAAATCCTGTTGCAGCAACAACGTCCATCACATCCACCGTGCGTTGAGCTTCTCTGAAGTAGCTATGAACATCACGAGTTGATGATATGATTGGATCCTCACATGGATCAACACCTCATCCAGTAGGCGACCTCATATGCATCCTACCATACTACTCATGACTGAACTAGTGTTTGCTCATCGCTCCTGTACGTTCAGTCGACCTCCTTTCCACTGGCGTAAGCGATGGCTCACAATACAGACGGATCGTCCCATCCTGATTGTAACACTGCTTCCATGTCCTCTTGGTTTTCCCCGGCTTTGCCTCTGGGGATGTTCCTCCTCGTCCTCGTTGGACCGAGTCGTCTTTCCCAAATCTCCTGGACTTTTGCTTCCAGGACCATCTTGGGCGATATTGTATCTGGTCAGCCAATCTTCGGTTGGAGTCTTGGGTATTCCGCGTCTTTCCCGACGTTACCCAACCCTTTTGAACTTGGTTACCGGTGAAACTTTCACTCTTGTCCTTTCCCTGACGTGTGATTTCCCTCCTCCTTTCATTGGGTAAATATGACCTATCACGTACTGTCCCATAGGCCCTCCTATGTTGTACTGGCGATCTCTGGTCTTCGTCTGGACTGGTAACCTTTGTCCCAATGGCTGTCATCACCATAAAGTGCGAAGCTTTGCTCCCGGATCTCTTCTCATATTTCCTAATGAGATGTCTAGGGAGATTTTTCTGCTCTTCCCCGATCCGTATTTTGTAGATGTTCTTGGACACAACCTTTTCCACAGGATAAGGTCCTTTCCATCCTACTTGGAGTAATTTGGTCTCTGCTGGACTCCACACTTCCACTTTGTCTTCCACTTTAAGAGCTTTGTTACTCTTAGTCCGCTTGTTGGGTGGTGCTTTCTGGCACTCCGAACAAGACTTCAACCACCGGCGTACATCTCCGGTCATTCCTGGCCAGCAATAATGGCCGGAAATTTGCTGCAAGGTCTCTCTGACACCCATATGTCGATTCTCGCCTATGATGTGTCCACTCCGAAGAATATGAGGACGGTGGGTCTCTGGAACCACCCACTGCTCGTGCAGATTGTCTCCCCTCCCAGCTCTCCGATAGAGTAGTCGATTCTTCAGAAAATACTGTCCCCGTTCTGGTGGCTCAGCACTTCTTTGCAGCTTCCTGTAGCAAGGACGCAACGTAGTATCCTTCCTCTGGGCAGTATGCAATTCTCCTATCTCTGAGTGGTCGCATAGTGTCTCTGCCTCTTTTTCCTTCCCCTGAGATCCACTGACTACTGTTCCCTTGTGGGCTGGCTGTTTGGGCATCCCCAAAAAGACACATTTCGTGCCAATGATCATTGGGAATAGGGAGTCAGCTAATACAGCCGCAGGAATAATGCCCGTGACGTACCTGGATTTAATCTCCACCTTGGCGATTGGCAGCGTCATGGTAACAGCACTCCTCATTGCCGGCTGTATTTCTATGGTCTCCCCTGTAAGTTGGTCTGGGCGTACCAAGCTGGCGTCTATCACAGCTTCCCCATCCAAACCGGTATCGTAGAGACAAGCAACCTGTTGGCCATTTACTTCAATCAGTTCAACCACAGGTGGTCTCTCTTGGTCCTGAGTGTCTTCCATCTCCTTGACCGTTTCCTTGCCTTCCTCTTTTGATTCCTCGAGGTTGGTTATGCAATTGGCGTCTTCTGCCTTGCATCTGCAGTCCACAGTATTATGTGTTGTCGACTGGCAGTGAGTGCACCATGTTCCCTTCCTAGGTTTCCGTGTGTCCTTTTTGTTCCTAGCTCCTTCGCCAACCTCAGCCTTGTCTGTGATCACCGTCGTAGGAATCACTTTGCATGCTGCGAAGTAAGAACTTTTAGGTTTCGATCTGCAGTCCTTCGTGTTATGAGATGGCACCTTGCAGAATGAACACCACTTCTCGGACCACTTTCGTTTCGCTGGAGAATTCGAGGTGTTCTGATTTCCTTCCTTCACCTTCTCTGAACTCTCTTCTGTGTGCTTTATATAAGGTTCCACTTTTTCTCCTTCCCCGTTTTTAGGTTTCTTTTTCTCTTGTTTCTCCTGACCTTTGGTTTGAATACTGATTTCCGCAGCCTCCCCATGTACCTCTACGAATCGTTCCGCCAGCTTATTCACAACATCAATCCGTTCCGCCCCTTGTTCTCCCAAGAAGGTTCTGAGAGGTTTCGACATTTGCTTTCGCATCTGGTCGACCACCATCATCTCTTCGAGACTCTCATAATCCCTCTTGAATTCTGCCAAGTCCATCCATTTCTGGAGATAGGATTTCAGCCTCAGACTGTAGGCGGCGAATAGCTCTCCCGGCTCTCGTCTAGACGATCTAAACTTCTTCCGATACGTTTGTGCTGTGACTTCATAATGTTTCATCAAAGCGGCTTTCAATTCCTCGTACTGATTTTCATGTCCTGGTGGTAGGCGTGTGTAGACCTCGTACCCTGAACCACGTAAAGCCTGGGATAATTTAAGAGCCCATCGGGTTCTATCCAGTCCCATAGCGACTGCCATAGCCTCGAACCAATCCAAAAACTGGTATATCTTCCCTTTACTTTCATCAAAGACCGCCAAGGGAAACTTCATGGCATGGTAACCCTGTCCAATCATGTGGGTTGCCCCAGGTGAAGATGAACTTCCTTCTGCTGCATCTATTTCACCCTTAGTTTGTGTCTTGAGTTCTAACTCTTTCAAGCGGTATTCATGGTCCATTTCTTGTCTCCTGGCAGTCTGTTCCATTTCCAGTTTCTTGCTCTCCTGGTCCCTGTCCATTCGCTTGGCCTCCTGTTCCATTTCCAGTCTCTTGGTCTCCACTTCTATTCTTCTCACTTTCAACTCGGCCTTTCGATCTTCTCTTTCCGCTTGACGAATTTCCCTCTCTCGTTCCTGTATGTAATCAGTTAGTTCCGAACCAGCTAAACCAATTGCCTCCCCGTTGGCCCTCAGTTTGGCTGTAGTTACTTTAGGAGTTGCCATAGTTAAAGCAGGTAAGTCAGCCAGTTGAGTACAGACACCTCAAAGCAGTAAAGAAGTCCTTCCTATAAACAGATAATCTACCTAGAACCTATATCATTTATCTATGTCTATCTAATATTATTAATCTACAACACCACACAGTACATCACAACCACTCTCTCATCCACCAGAGGAGATATAGGATAAAGACTTATGTAGACGTGTGACCGTGTGACTAGGTATGTAATGTGTCTTACCACCTATCCACATTCACTCTGTCTGGAACTTTCTCACTGTAAAGTCACCAGCGTTAATGAAATGTTTCCACCATAAATGTAATGGCACCATATATCCAATGGACGTCCTTTCCATTAAAAGTCATCAATGTATACTTATTTTTATTCCCATCAGTATGTCCCAACATGCAGGTACTCCGCTATGCCTGTGCCAATATGCAGGTACCCCTCTATGCATATGTCCTGTTATGCCTCCAGGTCATATGGGTATTATTTCCTACCCCGCTCGCTCCACCAATTATGTCGCTTGTTTCCCCGGGAGGAAGGTGGAATCAACAAGCACATCTACAAACTTGTTATCTGTTGGAATTATTGACTGATTTCTGTCTACACTCCTCCCTTCTGTCTTCCCTTCCATATATCTATTTCTTTCACTCTCTCGGTTATTCCCTCAACACATACTCCGACAACAGTTCCTTTCAACGATAAATAAAAGATTTATTAATAAAAACTATGTCTGGTGTATGTATGGATTGTGTACGCGTAGTTGATAGTGTATTCTATTGTTAGTGCCAGAATGAACTCTGAATGTCTAGTAGCGGTGTCACATCTCGCCCACTCAGTTTTCAAAACCACAGGACAGCACATCAAACAGGAAAGCTATCACCCTGGATGCTCCGTATGCTTGAGTCTGAAGGTTAATCCGTTATTGAATGAAACAAAACTGTTCACCGCTATATCACTGTCCAGTAATAATAATCCAGTCAGTTTATGACTTCGCCCGAGTCTGTTTCATTACAGTATTTATCCGACATTGAAAAACACCACATCACCACAGTTCAGCATATTGTCTATATGAGTAGCAATGTTTTTACTGTCTATTGTCTAGGTCTACAAGACGTAGGTACTGTTATTTTGCTTTGTTTTCTTCAAACTTCTATTCCTTTTTTCTCTTATTACGTTAGTTATCTGGATCTTCTTTTTCCAAGTTCCTTTAAAAGTATAGTTTATTTCTTCTTTGATCCTGTCTACTTTATTACTTCGTTTATTGGGGTATTTGCTCTCCCCACAATGAATTGACTTGAATTGTTTTTCAACCAAGCTTTTCCAGCACACAAGAAGTATGTGTCTATCTTCTCTTTATATCCCGATGGGAGTTGAACCTATATATATGCACTTATCCTCCTGGAATCGAAACACACTAGCGAATAACACACTAACATCCCATATTCGTTCAACCATTAGGGACGTGTATTTCTTTCCCCTCTCAGGAGGCATAGATCAATCAGCCCAGTTTGGAACACACACTAACTCGAAATCTCCTGTTCGGCTTATTATAACGAGTGTCCAATCCTACGCTGATTGTTTGATCTACCATCCTCAACCCTCCTCTCTTGACGTATCCTGCCCATCAAAAGCGGCGAAATCACGTAGTGGTTAGTTGTTCGGTTCTCTCAGTTGTCACGCTGTTCCCCTGACGCTGATACTTCAAAGCATTCTCCGTTCCCGTACGCTTTCCCGTCGGCCGATACGAGCGGGCGCCACTGACCTCGGCACGTACCTGTATCCTATTTTTATATTCGGAGGTCAATGTTCCTTACTTTATTCCTCCTCTCAGAATGAAGTACACAATTGTTAACCCTCCTCCGTCATTGCATTTTGATATGTAAGTTATCAAGGAATCACTAAACTGCAGTTTCGTGACACTCGCCACCGCCATGGATCGTAGTTATTAAGCCTTTTTAAAGCACAATGTACCAAACTATCGTCTGTCAAGACGGAAAGGTGCCAATGATATATATATATATATATATATATATATATATATATATATATATATATATATATATATATATATATATATATATATATATATATACATATTCTCAGGACACTATACGAAAGAGCTCTAGAAGTAAAAACAGATCTGTAATTATGCTTCATAGACGACACAAAAGCATTTGACAATGTGGAGCATGAAGAAATAATACAATTACTAAAGCAACTGAACATTGCGGCAAGGATCTGAGAATAATAAAGAAAATATTGGCAGCAAACAGCAGCCATAAGAATCATCAACCTTGTAGGAAAAGTTCAGTGTATAAAGACGGGCGTCAGACAAGGTTGTGTATTGTCTTCTGGTGTATTCTAATTGTACAGTGAATATATAATGGGATCTACAGAAAATATGTCAGGGATACTGGTTGGTGGACATAATATAAATAAATTACGATATGCTGACGACAACGTCTTGATAGCAACAAGTTAGAACAATCTACAGGAAATGATAGATACGGTGGTTGTAGAAAGTAAAAGAATGGGCCTTGGTTTGAATAATAGAAAGACAGAAGTTATGGTGATATCAAAGAAACATTGTGCCTAAATGTGCAATTACAGTACAGGACGTTATTTTGGGGCAAGTGCAGAAATTAAGATATCTAGCACATGGATAACATCAGTTGGAAAATGCATTATTGAGATAAAGAGCAGAATAGGACAAGCAAAACCTACCTTGTATCAAATGAAGAACGTTTTGTACAATACGTCATTGTCATTGAAAGTCAGGAAAAGCATTTTAGCATGTTACATATAACCAGGTTTAACATACGGCTGCGAGTCCTGGACAATGTGGTTTGAATGCTGAAAATTAGTTGGACAGCCAAAAAGAGCAATCAGGATGTTTTAAGGGAAGTTGAATCGCAAAGACAATTTATCACTAACATCAGAAAGAGGCAGTCCTCGTTTTTTTTTTTGGCCAGGTTATGAGAAGACAAAAACTGGAACATGTTGTGACAACCGGAAAGATTTGCGGAAAGAGAGGTAGAGGAAGACAGCGTGAGAAGATTCTTGATAGTCTTATGTCATGGCACGGAAAGGAGGCAGTACACGAATTGATCCATGATGGCGTAGATCGTAATTTGTGGAGAGGCATGATCGCCCACGCCAGCCGGCAAGGAACTGGGTGATGATGATGATGATAATCATATAGTCTGTCAACTCATCTCTACTTCGTTAATTTACTTCTATGAGTGCACATCAACACCCTTGAGTTTATTTCGCATGTTAATTCAGCGAGCCCAAGAATTCCCCATCGATTGCTATCTGTGTGTAATGCGGTTTAATACGATACATTTGAGCTAACAATGAACTACCCAAAATTTTATGATGTTACACAGTAACTAGTTTTAAACTGAGAAAAAAAATGTATCGCCTGATTATAGCTTAGGCGACAGAAATAGGAGATTTTACAGCCAGGGCACAATGATCACAATCACACGATGTGGTAATCTGCAACAGCTGGTGGAAACAGCGTCCTGTGAGGTCATGGATTAGAGAAAACCCGCATAACAATGTTTGCAAGCAACTTGACTATGTTTTACTTCTGAAGTAGTTCGAAAGCTGGGTGATTGTAGCAAGTATAGAGAATAATAGAGAGTAAAAGCTGATGGTTGAATGGAAGCACAAAGAACTACACAGAAGAGATTGTTGATCGTGGAAGGTGGCCACATGAAGAAAACAGCGGAGAGTTGTATGTTTTCTGGATATGGAAAGTTAATCCTCTTCATCAAGAATATATAGCCAGCAGGGAAATTAATCTGTAAGTTGGCAGACAGTTCTTGCGCCAGTACCCTCTTTAACTATATCTTCTGTAGCTGTATTGTCTATATTTATATCCTTTATAATTATATGTATACAGCTAAATTATCACAACAATATGCAGTTTACATATATTCTTTATAATTATATCTTCTATAATTATATCCTCTATTCTTCTGCTTTCGTTCGTCTGAACTTAGTTTGTATCTGCAATGTTGTCTTTTGAATAAACTACACTGTCTTATTTTTTTTTTTAGTTCACTTAATGGTCCATAGAACTTATTTTCAGCTGTTGTTTCTCTAGACCAGAAGGTTTGCCTGCCTAGATATATCGTATTGTAGAGTATGAGATCTGCTGTCTGCGGGTCAATCCACATGTGCACATGGCCGATTCGCCAATCTTGAATTGTGTATACACGTAGTTGCGTAATCGATGTTGTCCTATTCTGGGGCGCAGAATAATGATTTGTCCTGGTTTGTCCATAAAATGGTAATTATCCTGCGCTGTTGTTGGTGGCTTTCTGATTGATTTGATTTTTTTTTCTTTTGGAGATAGTGAAACTCAAATCACCTAGTTAATTTAAGAACTACAAAAAAAGGATAGGTTTGATTGAACGTCCTGTAAAGGACATGCAACTAACGTTTATAGATATGTTAGTTAGTTAGTCGACAGATCAACCTCATTGCACATCGAACCATTCAGTGCTCGGATCCCCTCCTCAGTAAATCCCGCAGCGTTTAGCGGCTCACGACACCAGTTCTGTGTTGATTTAGTAATCTTCTTTGGTCTTTGGCTTCTTGCATAGTGCTCTTGACTGGCCACACCTCTTTGAACTTGCTGTTCTCGCATTCTGACCGTGGTTGTAGATTCACAGTACATCACTTGGTTCTCGCAACAGTTTGCGAGAACTTGTATAGTTATATCATCCACAACTATATCGTCAGTGCATCTATCCTTTATAATTATACCCTCTATAAGTATATCCTGTATAATTATACTTATCTACATCTATATCAACTAAAGCTATATCATCCATCTCGAATACTTAGTGACAGCTGACAAAATTGACTGGAAAAGAGCAAGGGAAAAGCAAAGCGATAAATACCTGAATGACTTCGCCAAATGGCATAATCGGGTCAGCAGGCAGACTTGATCCAAGACTGGAGACCATGCTCAATGGCGAACCATGATCGCCCACGCTAATCGGCATGGCACACGATGATGATGATGATGATGATGATGATGATGATGATGATGATGATGATGATGATATCACCCACTAACTTATGCTAACTGCTCCCAGAGAGATGTCGCAAGATCAACCATTTTCACACAGCTCCAGAGTTGCACAGATTATGGTCATATCTATTTCGTCAGTGCCAAGACGGGTTTGAAGTTCACCGACATGTCACTCTTCCATTAATTTTTGTTCTCTCTCTTTGAACCCAAGGGTGACTTACTACAAGTAGTAGTTGCTACTATAGTCTGTTTACTTGTGTCTGCCCCAATATACAATTCCATATCTCAGGAACCAACTGAGGGAAAATAATGAGATTTAGCATATAACCTTATCATTATGTCCACCCAACAAAAAATTTTTTTGTTCTGGAAACTGTACAGCAGATTTCAAAGTTTGTTTATATGTGGCATATAATTTACGGGACAGAGATGAAGTGCATGTTATTAAATGTATTACGTCTTCACGAGGAAACATTAGCGTGGAATAGTTAATTTTCTCGTGGGGCATGGGATTGGCCGTATGACAAGAGCCTCGCGTAGAGCCTTGTGTCGTCATCCGAACTGGCGGGGCATTATTACTGTAAAACAAGTTTGTTAGCGAGAAATCACTAGTTTTTCACCAATACATCAAAGAAATGTCGCCGCTTTCCATGATTTAAGTTGCTTTTGTACCTATCAAAGACATATTCCTTGGGTGGGGGGAAATATAAGACGGCAGGACAAATTTCATAACGATGCAACAGACAGTTTTCAAAATATTTGATTGTGAATTAAGGCATTCATTTCTGGACAGACTATAGTGCACTAGAGTGCACTGGGCTGATTTTTGACGAGGGTTACCTTTCCTTATTACCAGTATCCCGCCATCAGGGGAATTCATTCCGACTTTTGAAGTGCGTAATTTACGTCCCCAAATCCAGGACGAGAAGTCAGCATTTTAGTTCAACCGACCGGTGTGTTGCTTGAACCCACTACCCTGACACCAGTACACCGGGAGTTTAAGCGCGACGGTACTTTCCATTCCTGCTCACAAACCTCATTCCTGGGAAGATAATGTGGTGTTCTTCCCTTGCCTTCCACGTCAGCATGAGTATAGATCTTCATCTTTAATAGCATGTTTCTACTGTAAGATAATTACATTATAAACAACAGCATGTTTCGACCATAGGATAATAATATAAACAACAGCATGTTTCGACTGTAAGGTAATAACAATATAAGCATCAGCATGTTTCTGCTGTAAGATAATAATAACAATATAAGCAACAGCATGTTTCTGCTGTAAGATAATAATAACAATATAAGCAACAGCATGTTTCTGCTGTAAGATAATAAAAAGTCGTTTAAAAGTCGCTTAAAAGTCGACAGCAACAGCATGTTTCTGCTGTAAGATAAAAATAATAATATAAGCAACAGCATGTTTCTGCTGTAAGATAATAATAACAATATAAGCATCAGCATGTTTCTGCTGTAAGATAATAATAACAATATAAGCAACAGTATGTTTCTGCTGTAAGATAAAAATAATAATATAAGCAACAGCATGTTTCTGCTGTAAGATAATAATAACAATATATATAAGCAACAGCATGTTTCTGCTGTAAGATAATAATAACAATATAAGCAACAGCATATTTCTGCTGTAAGCTAATAATAATAACATAAACAACAGCAACTTCATCAACATAGCACACGACAGAGGCGAGTCCGGAGTCGTGATCGCCGATACCCGATGATGAAGAACTCACAATATGGTTTGTTTGTTTGTTCATTTGTTTGTTTGTTTGTTTGTTTTTTGCGCCCGCTCGCTATCGAACTCACGCGTAGCCCATAAATGCTACTTGTAGTAGCACTGGACTGAATTTTAGATGTAAATCTAAAGGGGACAACCAAGCAACCAACCTATGTCTACTGAATATTAACTGTGTGGATGATATCATCATCATCATGTGTCATGCCGATAAGCAAAGGCGTTCATGATTCGCCATCTAACATGACCATCAGAGTCTCGGATCAAGTCTGCATACTGTCTCGATTACGCCGTGTAGCCGAGCCATCCATGTATTTATTGCTTTGTTTTTCCCTATTACCGGTGTCCCTCGACATCAGGCAAACCCACTGCGACTTCTGAGGTACTTGTAATTTACATCCCCAAGTCAAGGACGAGAAGTCAACATTTTCTGACCGGTGTAGGGGTTGAACTCCCTAGCTCAGCATCAACACACCGGATGCTTAAGAACGAGCGCTCTGAACTCACAATATACTTTTGACCCACATTAACTTTTTCTTATTCTTATCCCACATGGTTGTTAATCTAAACCAATATAACCCTGTTGTCACTAAAATGTCTTTTGCTTGATTGCGTCATTTGTTTAGTCCCACAAATGTATTCCCTTGCAGTGACAACTGGTTAGTTTTTTTTGTTTGCGTTGTTATTGTTGTTCTTCCTCTTCCTCGTCTTCGTTATCGTCCTCCTCCCGTTCTCATCTTCTTCCCCTCTTCCTTATTCTGCTGCTGCTTGTATCCCCTCCCCTCCCCGTTCTCTACTCTTCTTCTAATTTTGCTGATGTAGCCACTCCTCCCTATTCACGCCCGGATGTGAAACCACACAGCTCTGTATACTCTTTGTAACCGAATATTAACTCGAGCAATCAATAATCAATTCTTTCCTGGATATTTCATAAATAACCTTTTGTATTGACCACGTGCGTTCAATGCAAGCAGTTTAAATATTGATAGCAAAGATATGAGAACAATAAAGGGCACATTTGTATTCAACAGCAGCTATGAAGTCAAGCATACAGAAACATTTGAAGCAAGGTGTTAGATAAACTGTGCGATCACCAGCACTGCTTTCATTAAACAATGAGCAGGTAACAAAAATAATGAATGAATCACAAGAAAACCAAAGGTGATTGTGAGCTTTACTAGAACACGGTAGGTCAGCATGGTCGAATGGATAAGATCGCGCGTTCGCTAACATCCGGTGTGCTGATGCCGATGTAAGGTTTCAGCCCCTACACCGGACAGTTGGACTAAAATGTTGACCAGTCGTCCTTGACTTGGGGACGTAAATTACAAATGGCTCTGAAGTCGGAGTAGGTTCGCCTGATGGTTAGGGACACTGTAAATAGGGAAAGCTAATCCACATAAAGAAAAGAACAAATGCATCCATACTTCAAGAGCTGAATATTGAAGAAGGTTGGCTATTAAAGACGAGAAAACAATGAAAAGTAAAATATTTTCGTCACTTGAAATATCACGAAAGTTTGGAGAGAACAGTAATGGAGGGGTATATGCCTAGGAAGAGAGGAAGAGGAAGGCTAAAGAGAAGATGGGTGCAGGATGTGGCGGATGATCTCCAGATGGGTGTATCGGACGCGGGACATCTTGCTTATGATCGAGAGGTTTTCCGGAAGGTTGTTATGGGAGCGAAGTTCTGCAAAGGACATGCTACTGAATGAATGAATGAATGAATCCACACGCAAAATGAAGTCGGGAAATACGACAGATAATGAAGGGAAGCTTCATTGGCACCGAGGCAAGCATTCAGTTTAGTTTAGTTTAGTCGATGGATCAACATCACGGCACACGGGTGCAACCCATAAGTGCTCCGTTCTCCTCCTAACTCAAACCTGAGTCTGGAGAAACTCAGCTCAGTGCACGAACTCCGTAGCACCGGCGATGATCCTGAAATATTTTCGGTAGATTTTTAACTCGCAATTTTGCCGGGGCAGCGCCGTTAGGCTACTCTTTTTCGATTTCCAACTGCCAAGGGATTTTTACGTGCTCAACAATACACACGGGCGTCCGGATCTCACTGCCCAGAGATCAGGGGAAATTTTATTACTAGAAATCCACGAGACAAAATCGAGGTCATCACTCGGGCTTGAACCCGGGACCTCCAGCACTCGAGGCGGACACCATACCTCGAGACCACACAGCCCCCCGAGGCCAGCATTCGTGCCGACCTACTGGCCCCGAGGTGGCGGGTTCGAATTCTCGTCGAGGCGGATTTGTAAAACTGACCTGCTGGACCCTGTCTAAGATGGCTACTGGGAAATATCGTGGGAAGTAAAGGTGGGCGGCGTGTTGTTGATCACGTGACCCCTCGCGTGCCGATTGGTTTATATAAATACGTGGCTAGCAGCATATGGTAAATACGGCATACGGCTTGTGAGGAAACGGACCATTACTTTTACCATGTACCCAATACCCCTCAATGCTTGTCAACAATTTATTTACTTATACCACGTGCCCGATACTCTTCAATGCTTGTCAAAGATTTCTTTACCTTTACCACTTACCCAATACTCTTCAATGCTTGTCAAAGATTTCTTTACTTTTACCACGTACCCAATACCCCTCAATGTTTGTAAAAGATGTCTTTACTCATACCACGTCCTCAGTACTCCTCAGTGATGGTCTGAGTACAATTAACAAATGCAAACATTTAGGATCATTGTCCGGAAGGTTAACCTGGTCAACAAATGCCCGAAGAAGTCGGATGTGTCGGCCGAAGGTTCAAATATCACAGCTCTGCTGTAAACAGGCACAACGCAATTGCGTCCAGAACAACATTCCGGACGAACGCAGCAGAAGAAGAAGGCTCATTGGTGGACGTGGTTTGAAATACTGGTTTCCAGGAGAGAGAGAGAGAGAGAGAGAGAGAGAGGAGAGAGAGAGAGAGAGAGAGAGAGAGAGAGAGAAGAGAGAGAGAGAGAGAGAGACATTCACATGTGTAACATATTGCCCTTTTATCGCTCGTTCGCTTTGAACTTTAGTATAGTCCGTTTACACTACTCCTAGTAGCACTGTGCTGGATTGTGCGTGTGGTTTTGCTTTCCCTATTACCAGTATCCCTCGGCATCAGGCGAACCCACTCCGACTTCAGAGGTATTTGTAATTTACGTCCCCAAGTCAGAGACGAGAAGTCAACATTTCAGTCCAACTGTCTGGTCTAGGGGTTGAACCCCTTACCTCAGCATCAGCACACCGGATGTTTAAGAACACGTATTCTTATCCACTCGACTATGGTGACCTCCTGTTTAATGTTTCGGGTTGCCCACTTCATAAGAAGAATACAGGGCAAGTTGACACCTTGGCCAGTCCGCTACTGATTAGGACACACTAGTTCACATGGAATGCAACATCATAGAAGTTAAGAATAGAACAGAACAGGAAAATGCTGCGTTTTATACAATGAAAAACATGTGCAATCAGTCCTGACCTGCCAATGTGTGTGTTTTTTTTTTTTTGCATATCCTTTACAGGACATCGCTGTCAACACCAGCATCTTTCAGCTGTATGTTGATTTCTTGGCAAGATTACGCTCAGTAGTTTGCCATTGCTTTCTGAGCGGCCGGCTCACATACCCCGTAAGTTACCAATGCGATTCGAACCACTGCTGATTCTCACCGTCATCACGTTACCTACGAGAGGATACGAGATTACGGAGAAAAGTCATAACCTCTAAGCCACGAAGCCGGCTGCATTACCAGACACAAATGTATGTGTTGTAGAGAACAAGTGTAACATATTGTGTCAATCAATGGCACTAATTAGAACAAATTAGAACAAACACACGTGTTCGAGGTTAGAGCCGCGGCAAGGCAAGGGTGCACGATATCTCCCATCCTACTCTCATATGGCCATCTCCCTGGCCTAGGTGTTAAACGACTTTCTCCGTAATCCCGTTTATCCACGTAGGGTAACGCAGCGCGCGAGAATTGGAAGCAGTTCTCGCCGCGTTGGTAACTTACGGATAAGTGATCCGGCCGCTGAGAAAGCAGTGGCAAACTACTGAGCGTAATCTTGCCAAGAAATCAACAACAGCGGTAAAATGCTGGTGTTGACAGCGATGTCATGTAAAGGACATGCAAAAAAACAAAAAAACTCACATGAGGAATTAAAGCAAATTAGCAAAATGAAATTTGTATTCTCTGAACTACTCGCTGATAGATAGGCAATCATACCTGCAACATTTTAACTACGTGAACAGTGTATATTAAAATGACGCGAATATTACGTATCAAAACAAAAGTTATGAAAATGTCCAGACTTGATACAGTAACAATGTTCTATAGTGAAAATAACAGTTAAAGTAAGCCAAAGAATACACATACTTAGAAAATTTAGTTTAATTAGATGGGCGAATCAAATCTGAGAATTGAAACATGTAGCAAGGCATGCCACGTGATTGGTTAGATATTAATATATGCAACAAGGCAAGCCAGGTGATTGGTCAGGTATTAACAGATACAATATGCCAAGTCAGGTGATTGATCAGATGTCAACAGATGAAGCAAGATAGCCATCGAATAATAAGTTCATCGCAAAGGCACAATTTAAATTCACGGCGACGGTGTAAGAACAATCCAGAAATGCAAACATTAGGATATATTAGTTCACATCGAATGTAAACAACATGATAGAAGTCAAGAATAGAACAGGTAGCACAAACCTTTACATTAAATACAATGTGTAATCAGTCCTTATCTATCAATACCAGAGACAGAGAACCAGTGTAACATATTGTGCCAATCAATGGCATTAATTAGAACAAATTAGAACATATACACGTGTTCGAGGTTAGAGCCAGTGTAAGGTAAAGATGCACGCTATCTCCCATCCTACCCTCACATAGTGAATTGATGGTGGCAAAATGGCGTGTCTCTTTAGTGCTTCAAGACGAGACACATCTAATGGTACTGGAAATGGTGTTTCCGAGGAACATGCATTGATAAACAGAAAAAAACAAACACGAATGAGTCAGTCCTACATGAAACGAATGAAAATGGTAAATTAATTAGAGAAATTAGACGCAGACAGTCGCGAGTTTTGGGCAGGGATGTTGAGAACTAAACTTGAAAACGTACTGACAATAACAACATTGCTGGGAAAATAGCAAGTGGAAGGCAAAGAGATGAACACCAATTGACACAATCTGGACATTACACAGAGCCGACCAAAGGTACTGGTGTGATGTGTATGAGCTTGGCGGAACCTGCCTTCCCATTCCCTGCTTGCAGTCAGCGATGTTGAACAACTCAATACGATATAGTTCCAACAATAACAACAACAACAACTCAATACGACATAGTTCCAACAATAGCAACAACTCAATACGACATAGTTCCAACAATAACAACAACAACTCAATATGACATAGTTCCAACAATAGCAACAACAACTCAATACGACATAGTTCCAACAATAACAACAACAACAACTCAATACCGGACATAGTTCCACCAATAAGCAACAACTCAATACGACATAGTTTCCACCAATACAAACAACAACTCAATATGACATAGTTCCAACACTAGCAACAAACAACTCAATACGGACATAGTTCCACACAATAACAACAACCCTCATACGACATAGTTCCACAATAGCAACAACAACTCAATTCGCCATAGTTCCAACAACAATAACACAACAACAACTGCAATATGACCATAGTTTCCAGGCAATTAGCAACAACAACTCAATATGATATAGTTCCAACAATAACAATAACAATTCAGTATGACATAGTTCCAACAATAGCAACAACAACTCAATATGACATAGTTCCAACAATAACAACAACAACTCAATATGACATATTTCCAACAATAGCAACAACAATTCAATATGACATAGTTCCAACCAATAAGCAACAACAACACGTTCCAATCATGACATAGTTCCAACATAGCAACAACAACAACATTCAATATGCAAATAGTTCCAACAACGAACAACAACAACAACAACAATTCAATATGACATAGTTCCAACAATAGCAACACCACTCAATATGACATAGTTCCAACAATAACAACAACAACAACAAAAACAACAACAAGAACAACAACTCAATCTGACATAGTTCCAACAATAGCAACAACAATTCAATATGACATAGTTCCAACAATAACAACAACAACTCTATATGACTTAGTTAGTTCCAACAATATTAACAACAACTCAATATGACATAGTTCCAATAATAGCAACAAGAACTCAATACAACATAGTTTCCAACAATAGCAACACCAAATCAATAGGACATACCAATAATAGCAACAACTCAATATGACATAGTTTCACAATAACAACAAACAACAACTCAATATGGACATAGTTGCAACAATAACAACAAACTCAATATGACATAGTTCCAACAGTAACAACAACAACTCAATAATGACATAGTTCCAACAATAACAAACAACAACTCAATATGACATAGTTCCAACAATAACAACAACAACAACAACTCAATATTACATAGTTCCAACAATAGGCAACAACAACACAATACGACATAGTTCCAACAAGAGAAACAACAACTTAATCCGTCATAGTTCCAACATTAAGAAAAAACAACAACTCAATACGAGATAGTTCCAACAATAGCAACAAACAACAACACTCAGTACGACATAGTTCCAACAATAGCAACAACAAACTCAAATAACGACATAGCTTCCAACAGTTAACAAACAACACCTCAATACGACATAGTTCCAACATTGGCAACAACAACTCAATATGACATAGTTCCAACAATAGCAACAACAACTCAATACGACATAGTTCCAACAATAACAACAACAACTCAATATGACATAGTTCCAACAATAGCAACAACAACTCAATACGACATAGTTCCAACAAGAGAAACAACAACTTAATCCGTCATAGTTCCAACATTAACAAAAACAACAACAGAAGACGACATAGTTCCAACAAGAGCAACAACAACTTAATACGTCATAGTTCCAACATTAACAAAAACAACAACTGAATACGACATAGTTCAACATTAAGAAAAACAACAACTCAATACGACATGGTAACAACATTAGCAACAAGAACAAATCAACACGACGTAGTTCCAACATTAGCATTAATAACTCAATCTGACATTGTTCCAACAATAGCAGCAAAAACTCAACAATGGCAGCAAGCGACACCCGATGATGAAAACCTGGGAAGAGGAATGCAATGCAAGCATACAACTTAACGATACCGCAGTGTTGCAAGCTCAGTCTATGTCTCATTGAGGTGCATTACATGTAGTTATGGCAGGAATTTGTTACATGAAACATGATGAAATTATCAACATGTTGGAAGATATTAACATTCCCGGGAAAGATCTCAGAGTACTGCAGAGTATTTACTGACAACGAGTAGCAGCAATTAAAATAGATATTAGTGATGAACAATTAAAACAAGGAGTAAGATAACGATCTCTCTCTCTCTCTCTCTCTCTCTCTCTCTCTCTCTCTCTCTCTCTCTCTCTCTCTCTCTCTCTCTCTCTCTCTCTCTCTCTCTCTCTCTCTCTCTCTCTCTCTCGCGCGCGCGCGCGCGCGCGAAGTAATAAAATGAGAGATCTCCCCGGCCAGGCCAGTTGGACTAAATGTTGACTTCTCGTCCTTGGCTAACGGACGTAAATTGCAAGTACCCCAGAAGTCGGAGTGGGCTCGCCTGATGGCGAGGGACACTGGTGGTATGGAGAGCCTGGATAGCTCATCCAGACGCAAAATTTAGTACAGTGTTACTAGAATTAGTAGTTATTATATAAGCAATGTACCACATAAAGATAACACCGTATCTACAGATTTTTGACATGTTACTTACAGAGAGTGTGGGAAAAGATTTAAATATCAAGAAAACACAATGCTTATTTCAACTAAAATTATAACGGTAAAATGGGGTGTAACGATAGAAGTGAAAATTCTTAGCCATAATGACAAATTTAAATACCCAGGGAAATCATAATATCGGATGATTGATGGATAACAGAGGTTTTGAGTAAAATAGATCAAGCAAAAGCTACATTTCAGAAGATTAAAATTATCGTTAATAGTAAGTCACTGTCATTGGATGTCAGAAAGAAAGAATTGACATATAGAACATGTTCCACTGTATGGCAAGGAATCATAGAACATGAATGAACAAGTTACAAAGCAATTGGAAGCAACGGAAATATGGTTCCTGAAACGAATGTTGCGAATATTTCTTCTTTTTCTCCCCTTCTTTTTCTTCTTCTTCTTCGTTTTATCCTCTCCGTTCTTCGTTTTCTCTTCCTCCTTATCCAACTAGATAGAAAATGCAGACAAGAAAATCCGGCTGCTGTTGAGGCTGAAGTACAAGCGTTGATTTTCGAGAATCGCTAGACGGTGACGCGGTCATCTACACAGATGGGTCGGTCGTCCGACATGTGAGAAGCTCATGGGCCTTACAGCTCGGCCGGAGGGAGAATGTGAAGGAGGACTCTGGGCATTCACTGAAACCACAAGTAGCCTGACCATGGAAGTCATGGCAGTAAGTAAAGCAATAACATGGCTCGAGACACAGACATTCACTAGGGCTTGTTTCCTTAGCGACTCAGTGAACATGATCAAGAGGATAGTGGAGGGGTCGATCCGAAGAGAATGGCTGCTGCCTCTGAAGCGGTCTCGGCTGGCAAAGATTAGTTTCATCTTCGTGCCAGGTCATGCGGGAGTACAAGGAAATGAGCGGGCTGACAAGCTCGCAGGTGAGGCTACTGTTGAGGGCGGACGCGCCATGGACCAGGCTGACATTCTGAATGCTCTACGAGAAGTGAGACTTTTGCGAGAACCAAGTGATGACTGTGAATCTACAACAATGGCCAGACTGCAGGAGCAGCAAATTAAAAGAGGGGTGGCCAAACAAGAACACTACGCAGGAAGCCAAAGAAGACTTGATAAAACCAACACAGAACTGGCGTCGTTAGCCGCTACACGCTGCGGGATTTGCTGAGGAGGGGATCCGAGCACTTATGGACTGAATGGTCGATGTGCAACGAGGATGATCTGTCGATAACTAACTAACTAACTAACTAACTATCTTCCTCCTTATCCCCTTCCCTCATGCGTCTTCTTCT
>JACEFZ010028221.1:0-17500 GCA_014155875.1 Cepaea nemoralis
TTTTCCCCAGGAACGTCCTGAGAGGTTTAGACATTTGCTTCTTCACTGGTCGACCACCATGAGCTCTTCCAGACTCCTAGTCATGTGCGAACCCAGCCAAATCCACCACTTATGGAATAAGATTTAAGACGCAAATGTAGGCGGCAAACAACTCTCCCGGTTCTCTTTTCCCTGCTCGAAATTTTTTCCGGTAGGTATGTGACGTAACCTCGAATCGTTTCAGAGAGCCGTCTTTAACTCTATAATTGTTCCATGTCCTGGTGGCAGGCGAGTAAAACCTTACCCCGTCCCGGTAATCCCTGGGATAGCTTAAGTTTCCCTTTTGTTACGCTCCAGACCCATAGCAACTGACATAGCCTCGAAGCGTTGAAGGTATTGGTCAATCTTTTTTTGTCCTCCTGTAGACCCTAAAGGAAACTTCATAGCATGGTACCCATGTCCATACTGGTGTTGATCCGGGATGGAGGAACCTCCAACTGCTCCCTCAGTTTCTCCTTAGATTGATCTTCAACCGAGTTCCCTCACCCGGTACTCGTGTCCCTTTTCTGTGTTTCCGTTCAGCTTCAAATTTTCCTAGCTGCTTGTCAGTTCAAATTTTCCTAGCTGCTTGTCAGCTTCCCTTCTCAATTCCAACTCGGCCTTTCGCTCTTCCCGTTCCGCTTGACGATACTCTCTCTCCATTCCTGTATGTAACCCGTTAGAGAAGACCCACCAATCCCATTTTTTCCCCCCCTTGCCTTTAATTCTAACGTGTAAGTTTAGGGGTGGCCATTATACAGAGAGGTAAGCTAGCAGGTCTAGTACAATATAACTGCAAATTACTATACCGATATATGAACAAGTACTATAAATCTAGATTTACCACACACAGTACATTCACTCAGTGACAAGAGTGAATAGGACCACAGCCCATGCAGACGTGTGAAGTGTGAACGGTAAGATATTAGTCCTAACCCCTATCCACATTCACTCTGCTGGATTCTCCAAATGATATCCCCCTTTTAAACTAAGGATCCCGTGTCAAAAGACCCCGTTGTCAGAAGATCCCACTGTAAAAGGGTTTTCCTGCTTGCAGGAGATCTCGCTGCCAAGGATTCCGTTTACGGGAGATCCCGCTGCCCAAAAGGATCCGTTTAGAGAGATCCGTGCCCAAAAGATCACGTTTACAGAGATCCCGCTGTCCAAAGATCATTTTACGAGAGACCCCGCTGTCCAAAGATACTTTACACCCCCCAATAATGTCGTGTCCTCCTTTAAAGTGTCGTCCCTGGAGTGAGGAGACCCGACACCCACATTATAATTTTTTTTTTTCCTCCAATATTCTGGAGAATCCACCAGCTTCCGTCCAACACACTCCATAGCCTATGGACACCTTTTCCTATCACTCTCCACTGTCGTACTTGCCCCCTCTCATATTTCCCCAACGCAACATACTCAACAATCTTGCTTCTAGAAATTAATAAAATTAATTTATTAAAATAAAAGGTAACGTGTATGAGAGTGTATGCGAAGAAAATGTGTGAGTGTTCTAAAAGTGTGTAGACTTGTCTCTCAGACATCAACCAGTCAGCTGATCACAGCAAAATAGCCCACAGACTTTACGTCAGAAAAAGTACGTCTCACCCGTTGCCGGAACCATCTTGCCGGATAATGCTTTGCCTCTGTAGACCTCTGGTAATCCAATTTATAAACACCGAAATAGACACCGGTGGTATTAAGAGTTAATCAGGCCCGGGTTTGCACTCTACAAATGTCCGTTCCTAATGTTCCTAAACAAATGCACAAGTCTTTTGCAGTGTGTACGCAGTTATTTAGTTAGTTATTTAGTGACAGATCATCCTCGTTGCACATCGAACCACTCAGTTCATAAGTGTAATTTCAATGTTAAATTTTTACTGTACTAACACTAGGGACTCTTTGCCGGTTCTCGGTTCGTTATATGTCTGATGTGTGTGGTGCATCAGTATGCATCATCTCTTTGAGAATCAATTTCCTTCTAGGTAAGTTACGTTTCTGTATGCAAATTTATTGATCTTGAACTGGTGTTCTTCAGAATGGGGGTTTTTTTAAATTTTTTCCCCAAAAATTGTAGAGTTTCCTTGGATTGGTAGGGAACCTAGGATAGAAACAACACATCTGGTGATAGTATAGTCACGATCCCCTTTGGCTGGTGTAAGCCTATCACCTTGCTTAATGATCTTTAGCTAACTAGACTTAGTCATAGGCAGATTGTACCCCCCTAGAGTCGAATCAGGCTATGACAAAGAAAAAAATCAGCAAAAGAATGCGGAACCCCCCCACCAGGGACACCTACGGGAAGATCCCAATTATCCTTCATTACTCAACTAGTAAAGCTTTTCAAAACTTCATAATCTATTCTAGCTAACAGAGCCAAGTATCACTTCACTACTTAGCTAGTTTCCATAACAGTGCTAATCTCACACTATAGTTTAACAAGGTACAGTCTTAGTAATTATAACGAATAATTTAATAAGTTATACCTTAAATGGCATACTGCAGTCCTATAAATCATATCTACATCTGCCATATAGGCACGTGAAAATTAAGTCACTAAAACCACGGTAAATATTATTTCCACTAAGCACTGCAGTGCCCTGGGATCTACTAAGCATTATTCAAGTCCCCCCAGTTGATCTCAACTCGAGTTTTATGGCAAACTACCAAAGTTGTCCACGTGACGTTATCCTTTACCCCCCACACAGGTGGCACAGTGGCAAATCATCCCCCGTCAAGAACTATTTCCTGGCAAATCCTGTCAAAGTTGTCAGTAATTGCCTAGATTCTCAAAACAAGCCCGCTAGTTTCTGTAACTCCCCAAAAAAGAGTTTCGATACCAAGCTGCCAATCATCTTGATGTTCCGGAAACCAAGAATTTACAGATGCACGTTTTCCGTACTAGGACTTCCGTTTTACATCTGCCCCCGTGATCTCACGGCTTTCCCTCTGCATTCAAATGTTTACAAACTTGTCATTTCTGTTCCGTGGTGACAATCCCAGCAGCCATTTCCGTCTGATGTCCGCAGTATAGATGACAAACGGAACCATTCCCTATCCTTCTCCCTACCACCAAATGTGTTTATGGGCTGACACGATGTAACCGTACAACTGTGTTTACTCTGTTAGTACAAATAGATGTCGCTGGTCGATCGTCCGCTTAATCCGAAAATCCTCTGTAATAATCAACCGGATAAACACACGGTTTCATTTTGTGACAATAGGTAAAAGTTATTATGCCTTTTTAAGCACAAACTATCGTCTGTTAAGACGGCAAGGTGCCAATGGACGTCTAATTTCTATAATAAGTTTACGGTTTCATCCGTTTCTTCTAGGACTGCTCAGAGGTTTTTCTGTCGGTCCATTGTATTCTTTACATTCTCATCAGAAACCACATTTCCACTGCCATTAGATGTTTTCCAGCTTGTCTGCTCATTGTCCACGTCTGATAACTACACAAAAGTAACTGTTCTATGTAGCACATCAACATTCTTTTTCTCACTGCAACTGACATCTTTTTTATTGGTCAGTATGTTTTCCATCTTGCGAAAGGCTACCTTCGCCATAGCGATTCTTGTTCTATCTTCTTCAAGGCACCTCCCATCAGATGTTATGCCTGTTTTGAGATAGTTGTACCGATTCACCTGTTTAAAAGAATATTCCTATTTTGCGGGGATCCCGGTCGGTAACTTCAGATTTCAATGTTTATATTGTCTAGTGTGTCCTCAAGTCTCTACACCCTTCATCTACTTCTATGAGCATCAAACGATACATGTTGTGTTTATTTATTAACTGTTTATTTCAACGAGCAACGATGCAATTATTGCTATTTTTTATGAGAACAGCAGATGACCTTTGACTGTATTAGAGAAGAAGTGACACTGCATACTAAACATTCGTTTACAGAAGCTGTCGTGGGGTACTTGTTAGACTCTCAATTTGTTTATGCAAACAGTAGCATAGTATGAATATAATCATAAATGTTGTAAACTCTTAATCTTAATTTTATATCTATGTATGTGCATGCTTTCAGGAAATTATTATTATTATTATTATTATTATTATTATTATTATTATTATTATTATTATTATTATTTTATTATTTTTTATTGGGGGGGGGGGGGGGGGGAGCTTGTGTAGGATAGGCCTACCGGCCCAAAAATGTCTAGTCATGGTACAGTCAGTAGCGTAAAAGCGGGTTCATTCGTGGACCAATCAGAATGCCACCCGGCTCCATTGTGGTCGCAACTGATATGTTTGAGAACAGACAAAGTTTTCAAGAAATCAAGGCCCTGACCTTGTAGCGAGAAAAGTGGTTAGTGGGGTGAGTGTAAAATATATGTATATAAATATTTGTATGCTTTTTTGTGTGTGTTTGTACTAATGAAACAGTTTCGTTTACAGCATTAAAAACCCACATGTGCTAGATAGATGTCTATAGTCTGGTGTATGATATTACCAGTTAGTTACGCGGTGGTAGGAACTGGTGCCTCTAGACCAGTGGTTCCCAAGCTTTTCAAACAGAGGGCCATATCTACTATTTTCGGTAGTTAAGCGGGCCACAACGTTATAAAATTATAAAAGTCGTGCAATATCATTCTTACCTTTCTTAACTTTCGGGAAATGAACAGGCGGACAGATTGGCTGGCTCGGCAAAACTTGGCGGAGTATTAATGCATGACAAGGCAGACGTGGTTGCGGCCTTATGGGAGCACGTGTACACCTCGGAGGAGCATATGGATCACGATAGTCTGGCAAGAATGAGACGGCAAGGAGTGACGAGGGGATCTGGCCGACGCTCGACGCTCAAAGGAAAGGCGAGACGGGCATATAATCAGATTGCTACTGTAACTATTGGTGTTGGAACTCTTCGCTGGCTGCTGAGGATGGGGACGGAGTTCTTATGGGAATGCCCCGAATGCTGTGATGTCGGTTCCTAAATCAATCAATCTTAACTTTCGTCAACAAAATTCTAGAACTTTAAAGGCAGTCACTGTAAGTACTACACTGCGGTCATTTTTTATTTTAAAATCAAAAGTTCATTTAACAATAAATTTTTAATCAGTTTCGAAAATAGCTATTAATGTAATTATTTTACAATTGTAACTATTCTTCATAACCAGTTACTTAAGTTCAGATGCCAGTTTATCAATGTCTGGGCACACATTTGTTGTGCCCAAAGTAATAAGCGCAGCCAGGTTACTGTCGGTGAGTCTGGAAAGTTGCTTGTTTTTTATCACGCTCTTGCGGAAAATTACTGCTCGCATCTGTAAGTCGAACCAAAAGGACAAATGTATCTCTGGGCCAAGTGTTCAAATTGTTCGACAGACAATAGTCGCCAGAATGGAATCATATGATCAGCTGAAGGTGAAGCAGGCAGCTTAGTACGACACAACAACAGCACTCTTGCTCTGTTCGTTAGCCTTGGTGAAAAATGACTGCTGCCTGGTCAGACAACTTTCTTTTTTAGCTATGAAATCTTATCTTAACTCCGAATTGATCGGATATTGAGCATTTATGTCTGAATGTACGGTCGTGAAGTGTCGTTCCAGATTAAATTTTTTTTTCTAACCGAAACACAAAATCCACAGATTAAGCAAGCTGGTTTACCACTACAGCTAGGCATAAACATAAATTTCTCCGCCCAATCTTCGTTGAATTCACGACAAGCAACGTCTTCACATTTTCGCTTTTTACCATTGTTTGATTTTAGATTTTCCACACTCATAATTATAGGCCTTAACGGTAAATTTTTATTTGAAAAAATATAATTTAAACACAGTACTACCGACTCTGCTAAACAGTTGTAACAGACGACAACATGGCTCCTTGCGCACTCTGATTGGTCGACAAGGCTGGGATATGGGAACTTCATAACGTTTCGTTGCGAATTGAACAGGTGCATTCGATAATATCTGAGCATAACAACCACGAGTTGAGTAAATTATCCACGCTGACGGGGGCGCGCCGAGTGCATTTTTGAAATTATCAAAACAAATTATATTAAATAACGAGGTCTCGCGTGCCACTTTCTGACAGCTGGCGGGCCACAAGTGGCCCGCGATCCATGGTTTGGGAACCTCTGATCTAGACTAACTCTCATCTCACCTCATCTCATCTCATCAGGTTCCTCTTGTACCTTGTGGTGTCAAGGTAAAGTATAAACAGCGGGAGAGTGCCCGGTTATGGGTTTCATGTATTGTTCAATCATAATGGCGTGTTTCATAGCGTATAGGATTGATATACTGTCGGGGACGATTATTTTGTCCTAAGGCATACATAAATAACCTAACAATGGATGATGCAAGCCAATCTTGCTAACATTGTCAGAAACGTGTTATTACAACCTAGATAACACTCCAGCGATGATTGTACGTTGATTGTCAAAGAAATAACAAGGCAAGACTACATAAACTTGTTGTCCTTGATGGTGATTAGTCATGATTGTTAGGGAAGGCTTGTAAATGTAATAAATGTTGGGATGGATTACTCACGCGGTAGAAGTGTTGAGTTCACAGACTATAAATATAGCTGAGCACATGGATGACAAGGGTCATCAAGATAAAGTAACACACATGTTGATATAATCTAGCGAGGGCACACGCCATGATTGTACGGGTCTAAAGGTCTATCCTGTATGTGAATAGGTCACACATTCACGAGGCTTAGATAAAGTTGGAATTCTCCAAATTATCATGTACAACATTCAGACAACCAAGTGGCGAATAAAAGAAGAAGAAAACAAAGTTCAGTTTAGTTTAGTTTAGTTGTTGGATCAACATCACGGCACACGGTTTAACCCATAAGTGCTCTGTTTTTCTCCTAACTCAAACCTGAGTCTAGAGAAACTCAGCTCAATGCACGAACTCCGTTGCATCGGCGAGGATCCTGAAATACTTTGGGTAGATTTTTAACTCGAAATTTTGCCCGGGCAGCGCCGTTAGGCTACTCTTTTTCGATTTTCAACTGCCAAGGGATTTTTTACGTGCACATCAATACACACGGGTGTCCGATCTCACTACCCAGAGACCAGGGGAAATTTTATTACTGGAAGTCCAGGTGGATTGTTTAAATAAATCCCGGTCCTCACCGGGGCCTGAACGCGGGACCTCCAGCACTCGAGACGGACACCATACCTCGAGACCACTCATCCCCCAAAGAAAGCAAAGAAAACAAAGTTCACAGTAGAATAGTAAAGGCTAGAATTGGAACACAGAAATTCCACGCGCTTAAAGTTTGGAAGAGAAGAAATACGACACAGAAACTTAAATAGCCGACCCTCAGACAGCAGAAAAATTGATCAAATTATATGTGGTATTACCTGAGGTCATAGCTTCGGAAACTCCATCACAAGATTTCATACAGAATTCAAACAAAACGAAATAAGACTATTTCTCCAGTAGGTATCCTTTTACTATACGTGAGTTTGCGCATGAGGCCTGTCAGCAATGCCTGTTGTTAAATACTCTGCTCTCCCATGACGAGATTTCATTTTCTGCCTCCTCTTTCCACGTGAGCTAATTAGCTATGTTCAGTCTCGTTAGCTCCACCTATTTTTCATGTAGGACGAGTTACAGGGATGGATTAAGTCCCAAATTCTTTTCACCCCTCCTCCTTTCATGTGGAATGTAGTTTCATCTGTCAATCAAATTTACCCACGCTCCGCCACAAGTCTGAAACAATGAAACATTTCGCTGCCCATAAAATGTACGTCACGTTGCGTCATCTATTCTAATCTGCGGTCTGCCTTCCCGGGATGCTGCCATTCGAACCTTTATTTCTCTAAATTGCCGCCGCTTCTTCACACGTCTGAACGCTCTGATTTCCTAGTCGAGATGAAGTGTTAATAAGAACGCTGCTTGCCACACTTCAAATGTTCTCTAGTCTCTACTACGTCTGGACTTAAGGTAGGTGTTAGGCCTACATTATATTGCCGTCTTAAGACCACACAGGTTTTCACCCTGAGTGGACCCGCCATGTCTATAAGTCGTGTTAAGTCTTGGTGTTGGAAAGGGGAGATGGCTAGCGTATCTCGCTAGGAAACATAAGGCTTTCTATCAGCCCAGATTTCACACTTTGCGTCTTTCTCTTACTTCTTCTGAAAACAATGCAAGATTGTAACCTTTGATAGCACAGCCAACTGGTGCCGTAGTGTCTGGGCTTTACGTTTGATCAGAACATCAAAGCTTTCTCAGACCCAGCATTACAAAAATGATGGTGCGGTAAAGTGGGGTCAAAATGTATTTTTCTCTTGTTTTCAGTCTATTTTAGTTTGTCGTAATTCCTTTGTTGGGGACTCAGATTATTCTCTGGTGGGATTAAATATTTATTTTGGATGTGCCAAAGCGTCTCGTCACAGCCGCAAACGATTTGCTTTCGACGAAAAGGTCGACCGTGAGATTAGAATGTGATTAAGACAGTAGCCCGAAGACTGTTACGGTGGAGATATTGGACGACTGATGAAACTTAAGTGGCAACGTAGACAAAGGAGGTGGAACAGATAATGATATTAGAATGAAGATACAGACAGTTGGTGGAGTTTTAAGACAAGAAATTTGTGGAGGTCAAAAGAATTAAATAGTACAAACCTAGAATAGTCAATAATAACGTAAAGTGGTACTTCTGTATGAGCCAGAAACATGAAAATAATAAAAAGAGTACATATATATATATATATATATATATATATATATATATATATATATATATATATATATATATATATATATATATATATATACTACAAATATCATTAATTGATGCCTGCTCAAAAGAGTTGGAATAAAACAGTATGACCAAATCACCACTGTTGCTTTCATGGAGTGAACTAGACAATTACCAGTGAGTACACGGAGAGAACTAGACAAATATCAATGAAACAAGAGCTGAAGAAGGCCATACATCGAGAAATCCCATGAGACATGTAACTACGAAGAGACTTAATTTGGAGCCAACAGGGCACAAGAAATAGAGAAAGACGGAAAAAATCTCGGAGAAGGGAAGTAGATATATAAATGAACAATGCGGCAAGGACATCGGCAGACCTAAATGGAATAGGTAATGATAGGAGGGCTCGAAGTGAGGTGGTTGAGGGCTTTGGCCCAATGATGATAAAGGGCGAAAGAAGAAGAAGAGAAAACGATGGGATAGATGCATTAATCTTCGTGGAGAGTATGTTGAAAAATAAGGAGAGATGTAAGTGCAATAATACATAGTTGTCACTTTCAAGCCTCACATAGGGGTTGTTACATACTGTTTGACTGACATAAACTCATACAGCATTTAGAGACTAAGAATAGTGGGTACGTGTTAGTTTGTTGCAATCAGGACGTTTTAAGGGAAGATGAGTCGCAAACACAACTTATCACATACATCATAAAGAGGCAGTCATTGTTTTTTGGCCATGTTATGAGAAGACAAAAACTGGAACATGTTCTGACAACATGACAGATTTGCGGAAATAGAGATATAGGAAGAAAGCGTGAAAACATTATTGAGAGTCTTGTGTTTTGGCACGGAAGGAGTCAACATACGATATAATCCATGACGTTGGAGATCGTAATTTGTGGAGAGGCATGATCGCCCACGCTAGCCGGCAAGGATTTGGATGATAATGATGATGATGATGTACTAGATGCACTAGTAGTTCAGTAGTTTGCCATTTCTTTCTGAACCGCCGACGACCCATAACATGTAAATCGAAACAAAGCGGTCTGCTCCCAAATCACACGCCACTAATTTTGACTCTCGATTAGGTGTGTCTAGGAAATCAGACACGAAATGTTACTATCCCCTAAGCTACAGCAACAAACATACATATGTTTTCTAAGTGTAAAACAGATTACAAGTTACAAGTGTTCGGTCGTGTAGAGTGTAACTGAAGTTCGCATAATACATTTCTGTGTACACAAACTAACATACATTTGTTTTCTATGTTTACAACAAATTACAAGCTATACACGTTCGGTGTATAGTGTAAATCATGCTGCATGGGCAACACATGATCTCTATATTTTAGCCCAGGCTTTGTGCTATGGAGAGGCAATAACTCCATCCCTTACAAATTATCGTTTGTCAAGACGGCAAATGCCAATGATGATGATAGTATAGTGTAAATGAAATTCCCATGATACATTTCTGTGTACACAAACTAACGTACATTTGTTTTCTAGGTTTAAAACATATTACAAGCTACAGATTTTCCGTCATGTAGAGTGTAACTGAAGTTTGCATGATATATTTCTGTGTACACAAACAATCCACTTGGATATCGCACACACAATCTTCCAGTGGAATAGCATTCATTTCCAATCATGTCAAGCTCTGACAGAAAGTCGGAAACGATAATAAGTATCTCACAGGACCGGCGCGAGGACGGCTGGAGCCACGCATCATCCGAACTGAGATATCCTGGGCTATATACGTGAACTGGGCAAGTAGCTTGCTCATTTTAGAGATGAATATACAGAAGTGGATAATTCATGTTAGACTGAGACTAGAGAGGTAGGTGACTTATTTTGTGCGTACTTGGCTGCGACTAGATCGAACGCTTTTGTGTGTGTGTAGAAATCTTCTGTCTACTTGGGCAACAATTTGTCTGGCGGAAGGAGATTATTCCAACGATTACACTATTGTATATTGCAGGCGAAACAAGGGGCGGGACGATGTAGCAGTGCAGAAATACAAGTATGTTTAGTTCAATGTCCATAGTGTATTATGTGGCGCGGCAAACACTTTCTGGGAGTCTGCTTGTTCGACACAATGTCGATTACTAATCACGGAGTTAGACTATATAGATGCTAGTCGGGAATAGAGCGCTCACTGAAAAAAAACCTGTATGGCACATAACTAGATGGTCCTTCTATCTAGTATATACACCGTAAGAGAAACAGGTTTGAACAACAGTATTGTTAAAAACACGTTAATTGCGAATGCACCGCCATCAGCACATGTATATAAATGAGACTGTATCTGTTGGTTTAAGAACGCTGGCAACTGGGCACAAGGTGGACAAGGGATGCACGTGTGAATTACGTAATCGTAGAGGCACTCTAATGATATATTAAAAGAGAGTTATTTACTTGTTTGACATCGGCTGATCAGTGTCATGTATTCTCTCTCCAGCTGGGGTAAGGTACATTATTTTATGCTAGAAAATACACCCAGCGTCACGATCACATGAGGGGTGGTGGGGGTTTCAAGTGTCCGAATCCCCGCCAAGACGTGAGGTTTTAAAACACAACACACAAACATTGAAGTGGGTGTCCAGGTCAACCCAGCCTAAAATGGATACCTGAACATGCTTTGGACAGTAAAGGTAGCTATCGTGGTACTGCCATATCATACATCGAGTGCTGCTTGGTCGATTCAAATATGGGAATACGAAGACAAGTCAATAAGTAAGTCACAAATGGCTGTAGCGACATAACTAAATGTGATAACAACTTCAAACAAGTTTATTTTTATACATACATTATCCCTTTATTTCGCAACATAATTTACACCAATATTGATGCACTTATTCCATCGTTATATCAGTCCACACAAACCAGCTGCGTAAAACTGCGTAATATATTTTCTAAACCACGTTTTCACTTCACATTCAACGTCGGTGTCATACGCGAAATGTCTCCCGTCAAGGTGGGGTTTCAGTGGATCAAAAAGGTGGTAATCGCTAGGGCCTAAGTCGGGGCTGTAAGGTGGATGTTCCAGAACTTCCCACCTTAGTTGGTTAATATTCTCCTGAGATAATTGAGCCGTATGTGGTCTGGCATTGTCATGAAGAAGAAATACTCCTCAAGTCAGCAGTCCTGGACATTTTCTTCGAATTGCATCATGAAGCATCGATAGAACTTCACAGTACGATTCAGAATTCACATTGTCACCTTTCTTCTTGAAATTGGTTAAAAGCACTATTTGACAATCCCAGAACACTGTCAGCGTAACTGACATATGCCTGGGTCATTGACATTGAGATGAGTGACCTTTGTAGCAAGACTACGAGAAAAACAACTAACCATGAGAAATAATGATGAGGGTGAGTGGAGACCCCAGGGTGGATGGGGAGAAAGACAGTTTTAGGCTGGGGTGTAATGTTGTGGGGAGCCCAGGGAGGGGCTACACAGCAGGGTTAAAAGACAGTGGAAAACTTTGACTTATTAGTGGAAGCTGGGACTGACTGAGGAGTCAGGTTGCTGGAAAAGAGTGGATGGTTAGACGCCGACGGGTCGGTAGTCGAAGAGAACTGTGTTGTGTATTTCTCGGAGTTTTGAATGGAGGCCTGAACCCAGAGTGAGTTGAGTTGTGAATGCAGGCCTAAAACCCAGTGGGGGTTGGATAGTTAATCGAGGCCTGAACCCAGAGTGGGTTGCATAGTGAGTGAAGGCTAGACCCATCGTGTGGGTTGTAGTGTGTATATTCTGTGGATTATATTGATTTCTGGATGTATAAACATGTTCCGTTTGTCCGTGTTCTTTCTGGATTAAAGATTATGTGCGCCAACTCAATCTTGTTTCATGACTGGTGAATGTGCACTGCAGGGGTGAGTTGGATTAAGAGACAGTTAGATAGCTCAATTGACACACCAGGAGCATCGTTACCTAGACAACGACCATATCACGATCTTATCATTAACAACATCGTGATAGTAACCTTCCCTGCAGAAGCGTAACCTTGAATTTTTGGATATAAGGCGAAGAAGTATGTTTCCATTGCAGCACGCTTTGATCCTGGCTTTGATCCTGACTGGTAGTCAGCATAAACAGGAAGCATTTCCTTATGAATGTCCTTTGCAGGCAGTCGTTTTGCTCACAAAAAAAAAAAAAAAGAAAACTAAAACTAAAAAAACGCACAACAGCACGTCGCTCTTTGGTTGTACATTCCGTAAATATAGTCGCCATTTTGTTTATGCGTTTCTCATGCGCATGAGACACCTAGCGCCATCTGACGAACGGGAATATAAAGTTCCATGGTGCTGGCACTTAATGACACCTGTAGAAAACACCAACTACATTTACCTGCCATCCCACAGAACTGTGTGACTTACTTATTGACTCGCCCTCGTACTTTGGGTAATCTTTAACTCGAAATTTTGTCCGGGCAGCGCCGTTAGGCTACTCTTTTTCGATTTCCACCTGCCAAGGGATTTTTTACGTGCGCAACAATACACACGGGCGTCCGATCTCAGTACCCAGTGTTTATCTCTGCTGCTAAATTTATTGTTCACATTATGTTTCTTTCTAATATTTCTTTTACAGAGTATATACCTGTTGGACGGACTATCAAATCAGTAATGCAGCAGTAAGTTCAGTTATTGCAATAGTAGTAGTAGCAGGGGAAGTAATCATAGTAATAGCAGTTATAGTAGTCGAAATAGTAGTAGTAATGGTGGTGGTAGTAGTAGCAGTAGTAGTAGTAGTAGTAGTAGTAGTAGTAGTAGTAGTAGTAGTAGTAGTAGTAGTAGTAGTGGCAGTAGTAGTAGTAGTAGTAGTAGTAGTAGTAGTAGTAGTAGTAGTAGTAGTAGTAGTGGTAGTAGTAGTAGTAGTGGTGGTGGCAGTAGTAGTAGTAAGAGTAGTAGTAGTAGTAGTAGTAGTAGTAGTAGTGGTGGTTGTGGTAGTAGTAGTAGTAGTAGTAGTCGTAGTAGTAGTAGTAGTAGTAGTAGTAGTAGTAGTAGTAGTAGTAGTAGTAGTAGTAGTAGTAGTAGTAGTAGTAGTAGTAGTAGTAGTAGTAGTTTTGTTGTTGTTATAACATCGGTAATAGCAGTAGAGTTGATGCTGTTGTAGCATCGATAATAGCAGTAGTAGTTGAAGTTGTAGTAGTAGTATCAGCAGGAACAATAATATAGTAGTTCTTGTAAGAGTACGAATCTTTTTAGTATTAGTAGTAGTTATTGTGTGGATATGATACTGATAATATAATACTTACAGTAAAAGTAATTGTGCCAATAGTAATTCAGTGGTTGTGGTAGTAATAGATGTGGTAGTACAAGTAGTCGCAGTTCTGGTAGTATGGCACTCGTAGTAGTAGTAGTGATTAAATTCATAGTAGTAATAATTGTGCCGGTCTCTCTGGCCGAGGGGTTACAACACTTTCTCCGTAATCCCGTTTTATCACACAAAGTCTCGTAGCGGGCGAGGGCTGGAGGCGGTTCGATCCCCGCTGGTGACTTGCGGGATAACTGAGCCGGCCGCTCAGAAAGCAATGGCAAACTACTGAGCGTAATCTTGCCAAGAAATCAACGGACAGCTGAAAGATGCTGCTGTTGACAGCGATGTCCTGTAAAGGATATGCGAATTTTAAAAAAAAAAGTAATAATTGTAGTACTTTTGTTAGTAGTCATGGCATATTTTCGTGGTGATAGTTATATTCCTGATTGTAGTAGTTACCATTGATGTGATCCAGGGGATAGTGATACGCGCAGTTATATAATTCCCTGACACGCCGAGTCGAGGCTTTGCCATCAGTTGTATGCGATTTATTTGTAGATCGCCTTGCGTTGATTTCCATGGTATTTTTTGTTTGTTTTGCGAGTGCACGCTTTGAACTCAAGCGTAGTTTATAATACTATTTATAGCTGTGATTAACTGAATTTAGCGTATGGAATAGCTTTCCCCATTAACCGTGTCCCTCGCCATCAGGCGAACCCACTCCGACTTCAGTGGCACTTGTAATTTACGTCCCAAAGTCAAGGACGACATGTCAACCATTTAGTCCATCTGTCCGGTGTAGGGGTTGAACCGTTAACCTCGGCATCAGCACAACGGATGTTTAAGAACACACGTTCTTACCCATTCGGCAATGTGGTCCTGCATTTCCATGGTATGACGTCGACCGTTCAGAAAGCAATGGCAAACTTCTGAAGTAACATTGTGTAGTAAATCCCAAAAAGCCAATAAAATTAGTGTCGATTGCAACATCCTATAATAAACATGCAATTAACGTCATAGTAATATCATCATCATCATCATCATCATCATCATCATCATCATCATCATCATCATCATCATCATCATCATCATCATCATCCTCATCATCATCATCCTCATCCTCATCATCATCATCATCATCAGCAGCTCAGCAGCAGCAGCAGCAGCAGCAGTAGTAGTAGTAGTAGTAGTAGTAGTAGTAGTAGTAGTAGTAGTAGTAGTAGTAGTAGTAGTAGTAGTAGTAGTAGTAGTAGTAGTAGTAGCAGCAGTAGTAATAATAATAATAGTAGTAGTAATGTCACGACACACCCGTCATCCGCCTTGTTTTATTTTATATATTTCAGGCTTGCGGGTGGTTACTGGTGATTTGATTAAGGATTTCTAGAGTCTACAATTCAAGCAAATGGCTCACAAGCAAAACTGCCGTATCGACGCCCTGAAGGTACTGAACACAAACGTACACCCGCAGCCGACACAATTACTTTATTCCACTGTGATGGACAACCCACAACATATCTCCCAGCCAGCCGCGTCCCATTTACTTTCGTTCAGGGCGCAAAATTACAATGTTCCAGCGTGGACGATACGGTGGTTCTCTCTCTCTCTCTCTCTCTCTCTCTCTCTCTCTCCTCTCTCTCTCTCTCTCTCTCTCTCTCTCTCTCTCTCTCTCTCTCTCTCTCTCTCTATCTCGCTTTATCTCTCTATCACTCTCTCTCTCTCTCTCTCTCTTCTCTCTCTCTCTCTCTCTCTCTCTCTCTCTCTCTCTCTCTCTGTATGTCTCTCACAGACGTTTCCTCAAATCTGTGTCTAACTGCAATCCACAGTATCCTACTTGTAGTGTGTGTTGTGTACCCCGGATATCTGTTGACACTGCTTTTAGGTGTATTTCTTGTGGCTGGAAAATTTTGTGTAGCTTACTGGTAACACTTGTTTTGGAGTTGTCAACTGGGTTAGCTGTTGCCGTTATTCTCTCCCGTGCCTGAATTCACGTTATGCTTTCTTTACATCTAGGCAACTCTTATTGACTTAATGTATCGTCATAGTTAAACCTTTCACTGTTAATGCTTTTGTGGGCGTTAAATGTGTTGCATCTTTCTTTACTATGACACATACCCATCTCGGTACATCTCTCATCTCATCTCATCATGTTCCTCTTGTACCTTGCGGTGTCAAGGTGAAGTATAAACATCGTGAGAGTGCCCGATTATGGGCTTTATGTATCGATAATCCCATGGACTCTGCTATTCCCTCCGTCCAACGTTTACATGATCGGCCTCTTCCTCTGTTTCCATCTGGTCTGTACATCATTGCTTGATGTGGTATGCTGTTGAATGGTAACCTACTTGTATGGCCAAACCATTTGACTTGCTGCTTTCTAATAAAATCTAGTGCTGCTATAACCCCCACTTTAGTCTTGATTTCTTCATTTCTGATCTTATCTCTTCTTGATACGTTGAGTATTCTTCTCAGGAATCTCATTTCTGTTGTTGTGAGTTTTCTTTTCTCTTTTTCTGTCATTGCCAGGTTTAGCATTGGTAGCATTGAGTTGGTAGGAAGATTGTGTTGTAAAGTGCTTTCTTAGTAGTTATTGATATATGTTTGTTCTTTAGTATTGGTACCATTTGTCCAATAAGTTTGCTTTATTGCATCTATTTTCGTTCTCGTCTTCTGATCTGCCATTTGATGATATTATACTTCCTAGGTACTTGAAACTCTTTACTTGTTTCAAGGGATGTTCGTTTAGGTGAATTGTTGTTGTGTTTTCTTCTTTAGTTATAGTCATTACTTATGTTTTGCTTGTTATGTGTTTCATGTTACGTTCCCTACACATTTCGTTTAGACTTTTAGTGTGTCTTTTAATTCAGATTCTGATCTTGCTATTAGTGCCTGGTCGTCGGCAAACAGGAGCTCTTTAATGGTTAGATTTGCAGATGGTTCTCCTTCTGTGTTCTGGTCATGCGATATCCTTGCGGTCTCTGTTTGGCTCGTTTCTTTACATATGTTGTCTATATATGTTATAAACAAGAGAGGGGACAGGACACAGCCTTGTCGTACTCCAAATCTTATGGTGAAGGGTTCTGAGTGTCCTCCTTTCACTATGCATTCGCTTTGTTGTATAAGCTTCTACATAGGTTTGTTAGATGCGTACCACTCCATATTGTTTAAGGATTTCCCAAAGCTTGTTTTTTTCTACTCTATCAAATACCTTTTCTTGATCGACAAAGGCTAAGTAGAGTGTTTCATTGAATTCGATACATTAACTCCGTACATTAAATGTGATAATTCACATTTATACGTTTAATGGGTTAAAGAATTGACTGCAGTAGCAGTAGAAGCAGCAGTAGTAGCAGTAGAATCAGCAGCAGCAGTAGTAAAAGCAGCAGTAGCAGCAGAAGTAGTAGTAGTAGTAGCATCAGTAGTAGTAGAAGTAATAGCAGTAGCAGTATTAGTAATAGTAGTAGAAGTATTAGTAGAAGTAGCAGCAGCAGCAGCAGCAGTAGTAGTAGTAGTAGTAGTAGTAGTAGTAGTAGTAGTAGTATAGTAGTAGTAGTAGTAGTAGT